>SNQN01009556.1:0-18871 GCA_008642245.1 Bassia scoparia
TTGGGCGAACCAATTCCCATGAGTGGCAAATCTCTGGTGCGCACTCGAATCGAGAGTCGTTGCTCGAACTTGATGATGGGAATGGCTGTGAATCTCGAATGGTGTAAGGCAAGTAAGTTCACTCAATTGCTCGAAATTCTTGAATTTCAAGGTTGGTTTGATCTCTTTGGTACTTGTTATCATAATGTTGTGTCTTATAAGATTATGGATAAATTTGTTGAGACTTTTAAGAATGAAGATGGTGTGATTTCTACAAAAATTATAAATAAGAAAATTGAATTTGATGCTACTGACCTAAGTGAAGCTTTTAGTGTGCCTAATGAGGGGTTTAGTGATAACTTTAAAGGTGCTTATGAAGAAATCATTGAGGGAGAGACGGTGAGAAAGTCTGTGGAAGGTGTCTGTGTTAATGATATGGTCATTGCTATTGGTGGTAAACCTGATAATATCAAAACTAACCACAAATCATTCTCTCCTATTCAAAAATTAGTCTTTCATCTTTTGTTTCGTTCTGTAATCCCTAGAACTCAGCCTCGAGATGAAGCAAATCATCTTGATACTGTGCTCATGTACTGCCTTGAACACAAAATAAAAATC
The DNA here is from genome assembly GCA_008642245.1 of Bassia scoparia. Taxonomy (NCBI): domain Eukaryota; kingdom Viridiplantae; phylum Streptophyta; class Magnoliopsida; order Caryophyllales; family Amaranthaceae; genus Bassia; species Bassia scoparia. Next base: position 598 of record SNQN01009556.1, read on the forward strand.
AACTTTCCTACTTTGTTGATCAAACACTTAACCTATTGCATTGAAAATGGCTATAAAATTGGCTATACCAACCTTCTAATGACCCTGTTTGAAAGCTTTGACATTAAGAGAGATAAGGAGGTGCTCCACATGCAAGTCAATCACTTTGTGCAACCCAGTACCTTGCATAGACTTGGCTTGTGTGTGAAAGGTGATGTGTGTGTGTTTGAGAACGATGAAAGTGAGGAAGAACGAGATGAGGGAAATAAACCTGCTGAAAAAGATGAGAAAATAGACAAGCTGAGAAGGATGAGAGTGAAAAAGGTGAGGAACCAGAAAAGGAGAAAACTCCTGAAATTGTGGGGGAACAGACTGAGGCAGAAGACATTTCTGTGCCTAGGTCCTTTGGAAGAGGAAGGGGACGAGGCAGGGGAAGAGGAAATTTAAGAAAGAGTGGGAGAAATACTAGAAAGGCTGCTAGAAAAGGAGCAGATGCAATCCTACTATGATTTAGATGCAGAAGAGGAGGAAGCCAAGAAGAAGGAACCAGTTGAGGAGCCCCCTGCTCCCAAGGAACAGAAACAAGAACCTTCTGACATGAGCTTTGCTATGACCTCTGGACATGGATTTGATGGCTTCAGTTCATCAACACTCTCTGAAGAACTGAAGAACATCAAAGCAACAGTTCTGAATGTCAACAGCAAGCTAGATGTGGCTCTCACTCGATTTGCTGCCATTGAAGGGATGCTCCAGAAACAGTCTGCCACCACTCAAGAACTTATGAAGGGTCTCAATGATGCGTCAATCCAGATTGCTAAGGGTCAGAAGAAGATCATGACCAAGGTTGATGCTGTGCTCAACGAGTTTGGTGAACCAGAGGAGGCTCAACGTTTTCAATCCTAACTCCCCTATCCCACTTGATTATTAGCCTAGCCTACCCAAGAACAATTTATAATTATTGATGATGGTCTGTAACTAATTTAACTTGATGGTTTTTGGTTTTTGGATATTTCTTTTGGCTACTGGTACTTATATATTTATAAATTGAACTATTATGGGCTTATATATTTTGGATGATTATATATATATATGCTTTGCTTTACTTATGCTTGTGTATGGATTATTATTCATGCTTGGATATATGTGTTGAAAGGGTACACCAATATACTTTCTATTGGTGCTGTGCTATGAGATATATGTATGTCTTGTGTTTTTGATGAAAGCCAAAAGGGGGAAGAGAAGCAACCCTCTTTGGTAACAGGTTGATGATCAAGTGACTAGCATCTGATCTGCTCGAGTTCCTTGAAGTTAAGATAACATAAAGCATGTATAAGGGTAAATTCAAAACTTTTCCTTGTTTTGTTTCTCTTATATATCCTGTGATTAATTGGTTATTTATGCACTAACACACTAATGATTTTGATCTTTATTGATTTAAAGAGTTTGCTTGGTTTGGCATTCATCAAAAAGGGGGAATATTGTTAAACCCTAAGTTTCGATGAATGGCATTCCAAACCAAGAAGGCAAACTCTATGTATCTTTATCTAATCGTGTGTGTTTAGTACTGTGATTAAAGGTTCCAAGTTTCAAGAAGTCTTAATGGAGCAAGGACATCCTTAGGAGAAGGAAGGAGTTCCGGTGATTCCTTGAAAGCTGTGAAGGAACTCAAGGAAGAAGTTCAAACCAAGGAAGGTTGAGTTCCTTGATAAACAAGACTCGACATTGGTACAGTAGATTTAGGGTTCTAGATTTATTGTACAGCTTGGTATTAATATGTGAAGTATTTGCTCATAGGATAAAAAAGGAAATAATATTAAGTTGGTGATTTAATCTATTAAAGAATTTTATCCGTTGTTTTATAAAAAGATAAATACATCTAAATAAAGCCTAGGATTAATTGTAAATATGGTTTAATAAAACAAAATCTTTTTATAAAGTATTAAAGATAAAATTTCTGTTAGGATATTTCTTAAAAACTTTATATTATATCTTTCGAAAAAATAAATGTTTTTATCTTTGAAAAATGTCTTTCGGATTTTAGAAAACTGTTTGATGAAAATTATGTTTCCTAAAAATAAGGAATCAGTTTTAACAAGTAAACGTGTGCAAACGGAAATATCTTCAAACAGCTAGTGGAGTATTTTTAGGAAGCAGTTGAACGAACTAATCTGTTGCATGATGATCGTGTGTGATGGACTTGCATGTCAAGTTCCACTACATAGCATCACTCCTACAAAATAGGGAGTAATGTGGTAATGGACTTTCTGCTTGGCTTTCAGGCGAAATCTATTCTCTATAAATACTACTAAATCAGAAAGAAAAATATTAAAACACTTAGAGCAAAGAAATCAATCAGAGCATTATTTCACATTGTTGCCAAGCTTTTAGGTTTTTCATTGAGTTCTAAAAAGTGCTTCTTTCTGCGTATTAAAGCGAGGGGTTGTGTGTGTCAACCGAGGGATTTCAGAGAAATCGAGAGTAAGAAGGTAACCAACAGTGGGGTTGGTTGCGAGGGTTCAAGAAGTTCTTTAGGAACTGAGAACGAGTGTCTTAGATTGTAATAGGTGTTGCATCCTTTATAATTAAGACAAAATCCTGTGTTGCATCAGGTCACACCCCCCCCCCCTCTTGTATTGTTCAGTCGATCCAACTAACATGATCCTAAGAAGTGTGTCATACCTGATGTGTTGTTCCTATCAACAAGAAATCCTGCATGTATGTATGTATGTATGTATGTATGTATGTATGTATGTATGTATGTATGTATGTATGTATGTATGTATGTATGTATGTATGTATGTATGTATGTATGTATGTATGTATGTATGTATGTATGTATGTATGTATGTATGTATGTATGTATGTATGTATGTATGTATGTATGTATGTATGTATGTATGTATGTATGTATGTATGTATGTATGTATGTATGTATGTATGTATGTATGTATGTATGTATGTATGTATGTATGTATGTATGTATGTATGTATGTATGTATGTATGTATGTATGTATGTATGTATGTATGTATGTATGTATGTATGTATGTATGTATGTATGTATGTATGTATGTATGTATGTATGTATGTATGTATGTATGTATGTATGTATGTATATACGGTGTACATAATGAACGTTTACAATTAGAAAAAATCAATAACACACAAGACTACTTTGTATAGTATTATTAGAGAATATCTACATAGAGAGTTTACAATTTTGTTGATCTTTACATCATTCATAAGTTTTTAAAAAAGAAATTAAAATGGGTAGCAACAGCAAAAAAATCTTAATTAGGATCTAAATGAATGCACAAACGATCCTATTCTATAAATGCCACTGTAGGCTAAGATGAGCATCTAAAGGAGGCACCAATATGATGGTTAATGCTGAGTTCTGGTTCTCTAATTGCTATAGCATCATTTAAAAAGTATTCTGATTGATCCCCATATCGAATAACGGTTGCGCGCGTCTCTTTAACTAATTCAGCTCTGCTTCTGTGCTACCAATTAATAACCTTCCTACAAAAACGAAACAGTTATTAGAGATTTCTAACTCCCATCAGTCATGCAAAGCCTAACATAAATGACCAACATAATAGCCAACAAAACACTTAGATGTAACAACTCTATCATGCCAAATCCTATACATATCTTAAGTTATTAAAAAACTAATCAGGTACATAAAGGTTACTTCACCGCTTAAATTAAAATCTAGGTAATGGAAATCAAGCAGACAAGAATTACAACTTTCACAACAATATAACCCACCATACGTTAGTATCATTCCAATTCAGATAAATTATCTAATTTGTATAATACCTACTCTGTTAACTAAATGAATTTGACACACACCTTAACCCATCGAGACGATCTCTAAAGCACAATTAGACCAAAAAATCAAACTATGACTATTAAAGCCTAATTGTAGTGTTAGTACACATCAAATCCGCCCCAATGCACTGATACTAATTCCAAATACACATTATTATTCATCCAATAGTAAATACATAATACCTGTAGACAGAACCCCTCCAATGAAGACAAATTTACGTCATAGACAACTAAACCACACCTCATGCCCTATCCCACCCATGCCGTGTGTACACGTGTTACGGGATGCGTGCATATAAGGGGTAACTCGGCCATACATCACTTACBGTGAAAGTGGTGAAATTGGACCYAGCTCTACTCTTAGGCGTGGTTTCCTTTTTGACCGACTCGGCCTAGTTGACTTGTCATGATGTGTTGTATATATGTGCATTGTATGGGCCCTAGCCATTGTATAGTTCTTGACCTTAACACATCACTTTCATATAATCCATGGTCATCTTTTAGTTCACATCATGCATAGTTAACCTTAGTTAACTTTGACCTTAGTTCACAAGAACTTTGTCCTCCAAACTTTCGACCTTAGTCCACATAGACTTTGATCTTAGGTCTTGACCCTTGACCACTATGGTAGGCATAGACTTTGACCATCGATGTTGACCTTAGACGTTGACCTTAGACTCACATTAGGATTGACCTTACCCTCGGCCAACATAGGCTCGACCTTTAGGTTACCAAGGACCAAATTGACAATAACCTCTTAGGACACATGCATATCATGCATTCCATGTCAATCGGTACCTTTCCCAAAAAGAATAAAAAAACAAAAAACTTTCAAAAAAACGAAAAAGGTACTTGCATTCATGCATTAATTCTAGGAAAAGATGAACCATGGAATAGGACATGCATTTGCAGGAGTTGACCCGGAGCTCGTTCCTTGACAAGCTAGTGTGAAGGCGATCCAAAAAGCCATCGACCCCACAGTTTTCCAAGAACACCGTTCCTCTTGACCCAACCTCACCAAACTGGCCAAAGGATTTCTTCAGTTCCGAAGACATACACCAAGTTTCAGCCAACTGATAGACCTCGATCCATTATAAAGGGATTTAGACAACCTGGCGGCTTAAAAGGGACTTGACGTCTGCCTGTTTTTTCCGAATGGCGTTTCCGCCTTTCTTTGGAACCAATAGTCAGCCAGTGGTTCTTTTTCACTATCCATTGGAGTGAAGGGAATACGTCTCTTGGGAAACGATCATCCACGATTCAAATAAGATAAAGGTAACATTAAGACCAAACATCCTTCCGAGAGCATGAAAATCCTTAGCAGGAGAGAACGAGGGGTTCACTAGTCATATCTGAACTAAATGGAAAGAGAAGTTTACTGCCACCGACGCTAGTTCTTGCTTCACTGAAGAGGAGATGGTCAAGACCTTCATTTCTGGCCTCCAGCCAAAATACAAAGTCATACTTCAATATCGAGCGCCTTACCCACGGTTCGACATTGGGGTGGACATAGAGGATGATTCTTTGATTTGCATGAGTCAGTTAGGGTCTAGCTTTAAGGGCCTAGTCCGGAGAGTCCTCCCTAGACTGTGTATCATTTCGTTTTTCTCCATTTCGAGTCTATGTCATTAGGTTTGATAGCAATTCTCAATACCTCTATGTATTAAATTTAAAGTATTAATAAAATTAAAATTTATCCATTATTCTACTCTCTGCCTCCCATATAATTTGTGCTTCCTAATTTAATGATATCAATAAATCACTAACCGCACAACTTAATATGGACATCTGCAAGAGAGGGCCCTTCTTATCAGTACCTCCACAAATGAACCTCTTCCCTCCGATTCCCTTCATCGACATCAATCAAAAATCAACCTTGCAACCGCCTTTGAGCCATAAACACAATCATTCAACCCTATCTTTCTTTCATCACCCACATCTAAACTAACCTTTTGGACCAAACGTTGCGTAGGAAAGACATAGTGCAAAAGAAAGAAAGAAAAAAAGAAATGGACAAAAGAAAGAAAAAAAAGGTAAAAAATCAAAAGTTCAATGCCAGTTTTGCAAATGCAAATCAATCAAAATCAAGTTCAAGCCCATTCAAATAAAAAAAGTCAATAAAGTCTAAAAAGCACACTGTGCACCGTGGGTCCACTTTGTGATCATCGGCATTTCGAACTCCTCGAACCATTCAGCCTCGAGGCATTGCGAAGCCGAGTCAAAAGCCTCTCTAGAGGCAGGCTTTGTCAATCTGAGCATGTCAAAATCGCGATGGTTCACTCCGTGGAGTCCTCGATTTTCTCAATGATCGGGATACGTGAGCACGTAAGGAATGCCTTGTGCGCTTCCGAGGGCTCCTGATAAAGAATCCAAACCAATGAGAGAGCTCATAGACGTGGGATCATCATGAACGATGGTTACCACATTGGCTCCAGTTGTGGTATTTGAGTCTCTTAATGGCTAGGAACACGTCCGAAAGAATACGACTAGTCGTTACGACTCACCCTCGAACGATTACGCCATTTTCGAGGCTATGTAACGCACATACCCGATTCGTTAAAGTCCACATTGCACACAGTCAATTCCCCATTTAGTCATACCCTTAGTTTCGACGAACATTTTTAGCCTCGTTGATGAACGATTTGTGGTCTTTTGTATGCGGTCTTGCAATCGTATGATGTCTTCTTCAGTATCGGATCCTTTCTAAGAGGCTACTCCTCAACTCGGCTTCAGAGAGAAACGTATGCTCTGATGACTGTAATCAATCCATAGATGCATGCCTCAACCCAAAGCCCACTACCCATTGCAGGATGATTCACATTGCTCCATGTTCTCCTCCTCATGCGACATTATCAACCTAAGTTTCATCGCGATTTTTGGTTTGCTCAAATCTAATAATTGCATATAACCGATATTGGGGGTTTCGAAACTTTGTTTTTGATTGATTGCATTTGCAAAACTGGCCATATTGTATCATAACTTACCACCACAATAGAGATGTTCTATAGCCACAACCCTATGACTCCTATTACAAACACCCTCACTTAGCTCTTACTTATTCTATTTCAATCCACTTTTTGGCCCTTCTAGTACAACAACATCCTATTAACATCGATTCGTCCTAAACTATATTGTTCTATTCTAATGCTTGTGGGTATCACTTAATATACTTATGCCCATCATCACCACACAACTTGTAGCCTTCTCCTAAGACTATATCACCTATCGCCGTTGGTACCGGCGCTACTATGCAATCGCAAGCATCGACTTGGCTCTCTCGTTATGAAATGGGGGCTGGAGGTATCGAGCTCTGATACTGCTACGAAGGTCTGAAAAATACAGTATAATAGCACAAATGAGATTAGAATTTGTCATTGAGATCATTTGTTTGTCATGTGCTTTAGAATTGCTAAGCATCCAAAAATGCACGATTAGAGCATTGCGTAGGCAATATGAGAGCACATCATAAGCACGATTCTTAGACATACGATTAGCACAGAAACGAGTGAATAGTGATGAGCATAGTTACATTATTGTCACCATAACTTACATGCATTGAGAGCATTGACAAGATAGGCACTCTCTTGCAATTGCACTCCATCTAACAAGTGTGAGGTTAGTGATTAAATTTGATTGTTAGGCTAGGAGCCCATCATTGACGATAGGTCAGCTATGAACTACTAATCACTGCTGACTGATGACGTGATTCAGACGCTATAAACGCAGGTTAATTGGTGGTTAAATATTTAAAATTTTTATAATACTAACGACGAACATACTCCTTATTTCTACAACAGTCGCTTATGTTCGTGTCTTTGTAGGAGAGTTCAACGTCTCACTCATGAAATTCCGTCATAACACATCTCTACATTCGGTTTAGGGTCAATTAATGATGTGACCGCCACCAGAAAATGCGACAAACACAACAGCTTTACGGGTTATTGGAATTTAACTAACGCTCTGCTAAGAATTTGACAGAAACACGACTCCTTGGTCGACTCGTTCTCGCGAAGTGTGGCTACTCCGTCACCTAACCACTACCAGGACACCACCATATAGTTCGGACGTTTTGCCGATTAATTCTACTGACTGCAATAGTGAACATAATACCAACATGACAAGACACTCTTTTCTCGGCCGTTTGGAATTGTTCTCAACGCAAGAAATTCTCGCAGCAAAAGACCCGGTGCTCTTGTCGGGTTTTATGAGGAGATTTACTCCACGATCAGCATAACAATTCCACATACACTAGCAGCATTGATGGGTTTTTTGGAATTTCAGTCCGCACATCTAGATGAATTTTCTGATACACGGTCTCGGTTTCTGGCAATTGACTACCGATCGAAAATAATCGGGCTATACACTACTGTTACGGAGATATTTTGGTACCATTTCTCTCTTCTTCCCCAGGCACAGGACGAGCAAGAAAGGTATCGCTAAGACGAGCGTCTTTCGGTGTGTTTGGAATTAGTTACTATTCCCTCGCCACCAGTATAAATTCACATAATCACATGCTTTTCTGTGAGTTGATATGGATCTTCCTCCGTGCTCATGAAGTTCCCGCAGACGTCACACCTTTGTCTTTTTGGGATATGTGGAAATTTTTTCTCCCAGGCACCTAGAGAAATTACGTTACATAGCAGCAGCACTTTAATCTCAGCAGGGTTTATCGGAATTTCTCCCCACCAGACAATTTCGTACGTACCGTTAAGCATAAATTACATTCGCAATGGGACTCAGCTATGCAATCAGCACAATGGAAATGTCTTGACCGCCGTTAGGGACATCGGCACAGGTTATACCACTATACGCGTTCGTTTTCATGTAACAAGTGCAATGAAAAAAAAGGCAACTCAGGGTCGCAGACGTCTTTGAGTTACTCTCCGTCCAAATCGAAATACTTTATCTTTCGTCTTATGAGAGTTTTCGTCTCTGCAGACCAGTCAAATAGAGCTTCTGTAGACACCCAAATGTGTCTCTGTTGACAAAATGAAGATTGTGTGATGACTTAAACTTTAGACAAATTTATCTTGTTATGAGCTAATGTGTGTGCAAGTGGGTGAAATAGGAAGTTTGACTCGTAACCTTAAGCTAATGGCATTTGAAACATATGAGGTCATCATAGCAATAAGTGGACAACACGCATATCAAATAGATGAAAGCAACAAACACCATGCAGAAGAGAAAACAAATGCGAACATAACATCTTACAAAGTCTCGAGCTTACTATGGTAGATGAGGTTGCTAGGAATCGGCAACTTGTGAAGTATTTGCAGATATCTAAGCGGAGAGAGACTTGATGTAAAAAGCTTGAGGTCAGTGACATATGAGAGGTACTGTGGTGCGGATGTAGAAGACATCAGTTTTGAGTGCTACGATGTTATTTGAGGGTACATCATAGAGGTAAGAATGTTGTGCATAAGAAGTAAAGTAATTAAGGTGGATTGAATGAGTATAACTCAAGTAGAGAGACCGCATTTAAGGTGCAAATCAGATTGGCTTTCTAAATTATATGCTAGTTCATACGTTCGCTTGAAAGATATTTTGTTCACAATAAAAGCTTTATTTTGATTACTTCATTATCACATGAGAAATAAAACATCAGTTATAGGGAATACGAAGAAGGAATATCCATACTTTTCAATTAAGTAGAGACTAATCAGTTTGAGCATAAAACGGTTTGGTTTAAAACTAAAAATCTGACCTCTAGGTCGTTTTGTCTTAGTCCTGTAGAGATAAAAGTAGCGAGAATGAAATTAACGAGGAATACTTGGTTATATTACGAGTCTTTGGTCTTGAGAAGTTTGTTTATAATGCCACTGTTATTTCTTATTCAGTTGTAGATCATTCATGGAAACACGGGACATCCTGACATTGACCTTATGAGGCGAGCGACATAAACTCCCACTGTCTCACGTATTGTAGGAAGTGAAGAAGTGACTGATAATGCGATTTGAATTGTCACAGGAAAATGAGCGATCTAATGAGGTATATACGTTTCTGGTTTTCAAATACACTTGAGCATTTGAAAGAAATATCAGCTGCTCGATATTGACCATCGACTTAATAACTTTACTTTGGCTTTGATTTTAGGAGTGTTTATCATATTTTCATTAGAGTTGTATGGGAAACAAGGTTTGAGCGATGAACTTCGAGTAAGTTAGAGACTAGAGAGAAAGAAGCAGAAGAGAGGCACAAACACATGAAGAGGCATGTTTTGTGGTAGTCAATGTTGTGTAGAGTGAACATTAGAGAGAGAAGAGAGAGTATTGAACTTATGGATGCTCTCGTCTGCCAGATAAAATGATAAATAATATACGAGTAACACTTGGGTCACAGTTTCCTCTTGTTGAGGTACAAGGGAGGTGTTTGTTTTGAGTATCCTCTCTTGTTTTTGAAGTATATTGAGTGCTAGCTTCTTGCGTTTAAACTTGAAATTTGTCCTAGTTCCTTAATACAATTCCCCCTAGACTTCAGTAGTCCATGACTACCACTTGTCTACTCTATAGGAGTCAAATTGGGGATATAGAGTGAGTCTCGAATGTAAAAGATCACTGGAAGACACCGCTGACGAGCGAGCGCTAAGATGACGGATGACCACGAGAAGTTGAAGAGTTACCATCAAAGACGCTTTTCACATGTAATCTACTCTTCATGCTGAGGGAAGCAGTTGAATGGAATATTTGATTAAGCAGTAGATTAGAAGTGTAGGAGAGGATTAGTAGTAGGTGGTTCGAATCACTAAAGCCAACTCATGATAATGAAGTGGTTCCTAACCTATAACTTGAACGAAAAGGAAGGATTTGATAAAATGGAGATTAATGCTCTTGCTGTAAAATTGGCTCCATTTGTGGATTGGACACATGAACACAATCGTGTCTGGGTGCAAGAATGCAAAGGAGATATGGGATATGCTGTGCAAATAACTCATGAACGGACTAATGAAGTTAAAGAATCTAACAATTGACTTATTAATGTCTAAATATGAGAGATTTGAAAATGGGCAACCTAAGGAGCAATCCAGGAAGATGTTACACGTTTTACTACATCATTAATGAGCTTGTTTTCTTGGAAAGACTTATCCTACTGTGAGGAGGTTAGAAAGTTCTTAAGAAGGTTTACCACATGCATGAAAGATGGAGAGCAAAGTGAATGCCTTCAAGAGCCAAGGATTCACCAAATTCAATATTGAACAACTTGCGGGTGTCACTCATGACTCATGAGTTGCACCTAGGAACTAGCACACATGCGGTCTTCAGGTCAAGGAACTTGCTCTCAAAGCTGAGGAACCTGACGAGTCAAAGAGGTTGTGAGGACTGAGGGCAGCCTTGATGGTGAGGAGTTCAAGAATGTTAAGAACAAAGATTCACCAAAAAGAAAGCCGTAACATCCAAACTGACTCAGGATGGTCACAAATGTGGTTCCTTGGATCACTTCATCAGAGAATGTCCTCATGGGAAACGAGAACGGGCAAAGGTAAACAAAAGGAACATCGTGAAAGGGACTAAAGCATTTCAACAAGTCTGACTAAGGAAAGGCCATTGATAGTGGCTTGTGGAGATTCCTGCAAGTGATGAGGAGAGGTGAGCAACCTGAGAGAAACTGCAACATCTTTGCTTGATGGCTCATTTGAAGAAATCATCAAAATGAGGTAATTTTAATTCTAAGCAGTTAAAAACTCTTCCTAAAGAAGACTTAAACATCGACTGTTAGATTGATTTAAAGAAAAATTGGTGGAAAATATTAACAATAGAATTAAGAGAATGTGAAAAGCTCTAAGAATACACAAGGAACACAGTAGTTGGATTGAAAACCAACGCACTGATGTTCAGAGGAAGATTTTGAACTTTTGACAAGAATTTGCTTCTGAAGGAACTTGTTGAAAATTGAAATATGAAACATTAGGCTAATTGAACTTGACTCAATATAAAATAGTGACACGACCTAAATGGATCAAGTTTCCCCAACAGCACTTTAACCAGAGATTTTGAAAAACTGAAAAAAGATCTTGAAATGTTAAATTTGAAAAGCTCAAATGGAGAAGGAACTTGAGTCCATGAAAAGAAGAACAGAAGTCAGTATGTCAACTCCTAAATGGATAATGGACGTCAAGCAAAAAGAACTGAAGGTTTAGGTCTTGTTTCATGCAAGACCTAAAGGGAAACAAAGAAATATGTATGATTTACCACTATAACAAGATATTTCCTTCTCGGGTAACTGGTCATTATGAAAATGGTTGTAACAAGAGGACTTGCTCAAAGAAGAAGCATAAGCAAGTCTGGGTAAAGAAAATGATACGCTATTTCTACAAACACCAAAGGAACCAAGGAAACCTGGGTTCCTCCGCACTCTAGTAGTTCTTTTGCAGGTCTAGTGAGGGGAACAACACATGGTACGGTCGACAAGTGGTTGTGTCTAAGCACATAAGGAGAAAAATCAAGATTTTCTCTCAACAGAGACCTTCAGGGGAACTGTGACTTTTGGAGATAATAAGGGTAAAGGTGAGATCAATGCCAAAGGTAAGGTAGTAAGTCAGATCACCCTGTGATTGATAATGTCATTTGGTCGACGGGTTTGAGGCATAACTTGTTAGTATATCTCAATTCTCCGTGACAGGTAACTCTGTAAGTTTCACTTCTAATTTTGTAAGATCATCATGACAATCAGGAAAGGTTTGCTTCTAGAAGGAACTCGAGGGGGAACACCCGTATACAGTGGACCTCATCAGCTCCATCCCAAGGAACAACTTACATGCTTGAGTGTTATTGTGGATGATCCTAATTCTATGCATAACAAAAGATTTGGACATGCTAGTTTTCACTCAATGAACAAACTGACTTCAAAGGACTTGGTTAGTAGGGTTTGCCAAAGTCAAGTGTCCTAAAGTCATAATGTTTGTGATGCAGTGTGTGAAAGGAAAGCAAGTCAGATCCTCTTTAATAAGCAAAAAATTAGTAAGTACTTCAAATCCAATGGAACTCATTCCACATTGAATTTATGTGGTCCAATGCGCATTCAAAAGCAGAAATGGTAAGAATATGTTTTGGTTATTGTTGATGATTTTCAAGATTTACATGGGTCTTGTTCCTTGCAACGCAAAGATGAGACTTTGATGAATTTAAAACTTTTTGAATAAGATACAAATAAATTCAAGTGTTTTTCAAGTATTCAACATAAGGCTCAGACATCATGGGCACTGAATTTCAAAATGAAAGTTTGATCTGCTTTGAGCAAGGAACTTGTATTGATCATATCTTCTCTGCCCAAGAACTCCTCACACAAAATGGGTTTTGAGAGACAAGAACAGGACACTTAAGACATGGCTAGATATGTTAATTGCCAGTGTCTTGGCAAGGAACTTCTGGGCAGAAAGCTCTTAAACACCCTGTTAGTATTATTAATAGAGTAATGATAAGACATCATGCAACAAAACACCAGATGAACTGTTAAGAAGGAACAATACTATTTCTCCTTAAGAGCTTTGGGTGCAAGGCTTTGTTCAAATAATCGTAAAAAGGAACTTAGGCAAGTTGATGAAAGAAGTGTGAAGCTGTATTCCTTGGACTTATGTTCCTGATAGGCAAGGCATACAAATTTATAATAAGAATACCATGTGTATAGAGGAAAGTATCCATGTCATATTTGATGAAGCTACATTTCACTAATATGCAGGAACTTGGATAAAATGATTTTGAAAGTGGTCTTATTAGGATGCAGATCAGATTGAAGAAATTCCAAGGCAAGCCGCAAAGTTACTACTCCAATTCAAGGGATGAGGTAGCAACCTGGTAATACACGGAGTCTCAGACTGAAATAGAGGAACGTGGTGAACTGAGGACCTGCTGGAGGAAGGAGAAGGAACAGAAGGACTCAAGCTGAGACCTATTCCTATTGGAGTTTCTATTATGAGGAAGAAGTTTCAGGCTAGACCTATGGAAACATCAAAAATCTCACCCGCTACTTCGGAGCAAAATTAATAAGTGATATCAGTAAAGGAACTAAACAGTCTCAGCTGAGAACTTCTCTGTGCCTGTTACAACGCATTTCTGTCTACTTTGCAACCAAAGAATGAAGAAGCACTCCAAGAATGCTGATTGATCAATGCCATGCAAAGAGTTGAATGCTGTCGAAAGAAACAAGGTATGCATCTTGAACCTGGAACCCTAAGTCTAAAAGGTCGAATTGGTCTTAAATGGTATTTAAAATAAACTTGATGAATATGGAAATCTGTAAGGACAAGGCTTAGACTGTAGTTAAAGGGTATAATCAGCAAGAAGGAATTGATTATGAAGAAATTTTGCTCCTGTAGCAAGGTTAGAGGCTATTAGAATATTATTCTTTTGCTTCATTCATGGGTTTTAAAATTGTATCAAATGGATGTGGAAATGTGCTTCTTAAATGGATTTCTTGAAGAGGATGTTTATGTTGAACAACCTCCAGTTTGAAAACCTAATTTTCCAAAGCATGTTTTTAGCTTGACAAAGCTCTTAGTGGACTTAAACAAGCTCAAAGCATGGTTGAAAACTTTCAGAAGTTTCTTTTATCAAAATGATTTAAAAGAGGAAAGGTTGATAAAACTTTGTTTTGAAATCTGAGGAACTGATCTGCAATTATGTTCAAATCCTATGTTGATGACAATAAATTTTGGTGCCCACAATGATAATCTTTGTAAATATTTTGCTGAGTGCTAATGAGTGGTGAAGTTTGAAAATGAGTTAGAGTGGTGAAATTGAAATTTACTTTCTTGGTGTTGCAAATACAAACAAACTGAGAGGGGGAACTTAATTCATGCAACAGAGGTATGTCAAGGAATCCTTAAAAAAGTATAACTTCGGATCGGCTTAGACTAAGATCAAACACCGTATGGGAGTTGGGAACTAAGACTAGATGAAGATCTCAAGGAACTCCTGTGGAGTCAAACCAAATATAGGGGAATGATTGGTTCTCTGCTTACTAACTGCCAGTAAGGACCTGATTTGCACTTTAAGTGTTGGACTTTGTGCTAGAATTTCAGTCTAATCCTGAAAGAATTCAATCTAACTGCAGTAAAAAAGGATCGTTTAGAGTACCTCAAGGGAACTGAAAATTTGTGTCTCTTTTTCCTATTGAGAGTGACACATGTGATTTGAAAGGTTTTACAGATCTGACTTAATGGGCGGGTGACTTAGTTAACAGGAAAAGTACCTCGGGAACTATCCGTTTCCTTGGGTCATGTCTAGTTTCTTGGGCCTCCAAGAAACAAAATACTGTTTGCTTATCACTGCAGGAAGCAGAATATGTTGCGTGCTGCCAAGTTGTTGTCACAATTATTAGGATCAAGCAACATTGGGTAGAGACTATGAGTGGATGAAATTTGATTGTGTTCTATTATATTGGTGACAATACTAGTGCAATACATTCTAAAGATCCATTCAAATCATTCGAAGAGTTTAAAGCATAATCCCATCATTAGGCATCATTACTTAAAGGATCATGTGGAAGAATGGTTTATGTAATTAGAATTTTGTGATACTGAAATCAAAACTTGCAGATGATAGCTCCAATAACTTTTAAATAGAGAGAGACATGAGAGACTAAGGATGGAATTGGCATGATTCAGCTTTCACTTGAAGAGGAATTATTTTCTCCAGGCCCAGGTGATGTTTCTCAAATCTTGAATATCGCTGTACAATATTTGCATGCACAACGGTTGAAAAGCATTGATGCATGAGTTCTTAGTGTGATATGTTAGTTGCATGCAATATGTGTATAATATCATAGAAATGAAATTATGCCACTGCATAGTTAGATACTGGTTATAACATGAAAGGTCAATTTGCTTTGTTGATAATTACCTCATTTAATATCACAATCACTTTATTTTTGCGCGGCTGAACACAATTAAATATGGCCAACAACTTTCTATCCTCCAAATTTAATTTTATCTATTTTATCTTTTAATGCAACTGATTTCCAAAAATAAAACTGATCTCCTAATATTTCTCAAATCAGTTACAAAGATATTTTTTAATTATCAAGGGAAGCTTCATTATTAAGGTGAAGTAAATTGCTTAAGTTGATTGACCAAGTATTCCCTTTACCACCACAAATTCACCTCACTCGGCCTCCACCTTCTCTCCTTTAACCGTCTTCTTCAAATGGAAGTAATTACTCAAAATTCACCTAACACTGGTCCCATCATCTCAAACAAACCCCCACAAAAATTCAGAACCAAACCGAAGCATCTTCCCTAAACTCACCATTGCCCCTCAAAACCTACTGAAATCAGTCGATCCCCCTCCCTCTTCATCTCCTTCTACAAACTAAACCCAATGGACGTGATTCAACAAAAGACACTCAAGGGAACTGATGTCGAATTAAAGGGAGTAAGAATGAAGAATATTGGGTGGACTTGGTGCTCGATTCCTCAAACACAGTCGGCTTAACAAAAGAGAATTGAAAACAGGTGTGACAAATACTTCCCCTCTTTGCATAATATTTGGATTGGTGCAATGCCAGATCGAATATGTCGAGTTGCCTTGACTTCTCAACAGCACATAGGTTGGTGTAGCCTCTTGGTCTACTTCAATAATGTGATAGCATATGAGTTATTGAATGAGTTTGGGATCAATCTTTGAATGTGATGGTACCACATCAAGAGTCAATTAAAAGGAAAGAAATGGAATTTGATGACTGAATTTTGAGTGATGCTTTTTGGTGTTCCAAATGTCGGTTTTTGATAAGTAATATCAAGAAGATATGTTTGGTGGGGTAGATGGTGTTGGTATGGATGATATTGTTTAAATCTATCGAGGCCACCTAAAGGGCATGTTCTCACAAATCACAAAATCTTCACCACTTCAGAAAATTGCTTTTTAACTTTGTATGGCAGCAATATTGTGTCCTCTGTCTTAAAAGGAGAATGAGCAAATACAGTATGATGCCGTTTACTTAATTTATTGCCTTCAAAAACAATTCAAATCAAAACTTCCTTCTCTCATGATTCAAACACATGAACCATTGTTTTCCTACTTTAGGGGATATGGCACTTTTACTTATGACTCTTTTTGAGAGTTTTGATATCTCTTAGGATCAGTGTGAGTATCTCAAATACAAACTAATCACTTTGTTCAAGCCAAAAAACCCTTGAAGCCCTAAGCTTGGTGTGATAGATGGGAAGACAGTATTGTGTATGAATGAAGAGATCGAAGTGCTAAAGTGTTATCACTGAGGTGAAAAGGTAGGAAGCAGAAGAAGAAAGTGGTTCGAAGGAAGTTGAGGAAGTGAAGGCAACTGGAGATAGAACCTCCTAAAAAGGTGAGGAAACGAAGCAGGGTTAAAGAAAATGAAGCAAGAAACTGAAACAAAAGACCCTGTCCAGAAAAGAACTGGTCAAGTGAAGAAAGGGGTGGAGGAACTGGAGGAGCTACTGCTAGTTGGTGTTAAAAGAAAGGAGTCTTAGGCCTTGCTATAACACCTCAGAAGCAAGAAAAGAAGAAGTGTTGGAAGTTGATGATGTGGCTTTGATGTTGAGGAACAGGAGTGAAGGATGAGGACCCAAGACATTCAATGATTTGTCTCCTTCTCCTTCTCTTGGTTTTCGGTGGCTTTCAGTTCATCACCCCTTGCAGAATGAGAGTAATATAAAATCAAAACGTGGGTTTGGTTAGCATGCAGGGAGAGCAACCTCTATTCTGGAGACAAACAGATGCCATTATGGAGAACTGGAGGCTCAAAGCTTCTTGAAGCAACTGGATCAGAGAGGCTAATTGAATTGGGTTCCTTGTCACAGGAACAGAAGGCCATACTGAGAAAGATTGATGGTCTTGCTGTGGAGGTCTGTCCCATGAAGATGAAGAGCAGAGCAAATCCATGAGAAGCATCCTGATCCTCCTCAGTTTCTTAGCTATTAACATTATCTTAATTTCATCTTGGTCTGTAATGAAACAATTTATTTTGCTTTGCTCTACTTTTGTTAAACTTGGATTTAGTTTTAGTTCGGTTTGGAACTTATGGACCTCTTGTTTAATATATGTGTTTGTGTGGTGTGAAAATTGTTGTTGCTGCATGAGCTTTGAGCATATTTGTGTGTATGGATATTGCATTACCCAAAGCGTTTTAAACCTAAGGAGCCTCATGGTCCTAGTGACTATGTCCTTAGGTGGTGTGTATGGAATATTGCTATGTTGTTTCACTTTTGACTGAAAGACAAAGGGGGCAAGCGCATGAGCAAACTCACTCATTGAAGTGATTCCTGCCTTGGTCTTGAATTGGTCACATTGAAGATGATTAAAGGTAGTAATGTCTTAATTTTTTGTTTTTTCCATCATTTAGCATTTGGCATCATAGTTATTATTTTAGTTTCCATATACAGCATCTAGATTATAGTATTGTTTTGCATTTAAAAACTTAAAACATAAAAATTTTTGCATCTTTAGTTATTTGATTTCTAACTCTATATTTGAGAGTTTGCCTAGTTTGCT
>SNQN01009557.1:1626-17925 GCA_008642245.1 Bassia scoparia
ATCTAAACTTTATTTGGAGCAACAACAATTGACATATTTAAAACATAAAATACAAATAAATAAGAAAGCAAATATGCGAGTGTGTTTTAATGCTTGGTGCGCACTTCGTTCTACAAAATAATACTAGCTTACCATAGTTCTTTCTTTTGATAGTAATAGTGTTTACACTTCTGTGTGAGTCTCCTCATACAAATCCAACAATCCAGGCATTACTTTGTCATCAAACTAAATATCATGAGATGGTCCAGTTTAATCCCGATTTGAGAAATGTATTTATGAATACGCTGTATTTTAATGACTACATGTGAGAATTGATCAATTATATGGAGTGTCTTCTTTGTTAGATAACTCAATAGAACATAATTGAATTCACTCAATAGAATAAAATTAATCAATGGATAATCTCAAGTAACAAACTAACAAATTGATAATCAAAAAAAATGATAATCTTCAAGTAAAATAAAATCAAGTAAAATAAAAATCCTTCCACTGAACTTGGAAACTTGGAACTTGAAAAAATGAAATTGAGACAACATTCGATAATCTCAAGTAAAAAAACAAACGACAAATTCAGTTAGGAACTACAACTATGATCTCAAGTAAAATAAATTTTGTTAAAAAATTAACTAAATTAATCAAAAAAAACCCATTTCAAAAATTATAAATACCAGAATTGAGGAAGACCTAACTAACTTTCACGGAATGTGATGCTGAGATAATCAATTGCCCCAATACACAATCAAAATTCAATCGAACTCCATAAGAAAAATTAACTACACAACAAAAATAAACAACAACAAATCATACACCCAGAAAAATTAACGACTATCTCAACACAATCAAAAAATAAAAAAGAAAAAATACCTGAATTGTTGCCGAAGAACGATTTTCGTATGAATTCCAAAATACTCATTTGCACGAATTGATCGGATTGTGTTTTCCTGAAAATCAGTTCGATCGAAATTCAGATTTGAATAAGAATTATAACCCTTTTGAACAGGAAAATTAAAACAAATCCAAATCTATGTTAGACCAGAATTTTGAACAAATTTTATCCCAAATTCGAACAACCGAACCTAATTTCAATGCCTGAATTGATATTAAAAGTGATAGATGTGCAATGTAAACAGATATTTCTTACCTCAAAAGTCAGAGATAATTGCTTGTTTAACTTCTTTGATCGAATTGAAAATTGAAAATCAAAAACTCCTTGATCGAATAAAAGCAAAAAAGAATGAACAAATTGGCTGATGAAATGGAACAAAAAGCCAGAGAATGAAACGCAAAAACTCTTCTAATTGTCAAACTTATTCTAAGATGAATGAAAAAACGAATGTTTGTGTCAATTCGCAGTAATTCTAAGCAATGAAAGGATTGATGCAAATGCCATTGTTGATTGAAGTGGTGAATACTGAATATGCATGTTTTGTTTATAAAAGAAAGTGAAAGCGGTTTGAGTAGATATAGCGTGGTGAATACTAAGCACTAGCAGTAAAGTAACATTAAGTGAGTAGATAGTGGATTTCGTTTAAGAAAACTGAACGAGAGAAAAAAAAAGGAGAGAAAATAAATTGACCAAAAATAATATGCCTTGAATTCGTAAACAAGTAAGGTGGGTTATTGCAATATACTTAGTTCACTGATATTATCCATTCCGTTGCCATTTTATTTTTGGCGTGTTTATTTGATTTGATTCTAATAATTACAATCTCTAATAGTATTTTCCTTTCTAATCTTAATAGTGTAAATAAATTTTGCGTGTCTAATTGATTTGATTCTAAATTTTTCATCAATTTTTTCCCAAATATGGACAGCAATATATTATATTATATATATATATATATAATACTATAATATATATATATATATATATCATTATTATTTATGCTCAGTTAATTCTTAAAATAAGCAGTAATTGGGTAAATACTGTTCAACGAAACACACCCTAATCCTGTAACAATCTTCGTTAAGTATTCTCTCAATCATTTCACTCAAATAATTGAAATAAACGACTTAGATTGGAATAAATGTTTTTTGTGAGCAAAATTGAATAAAATAATTCTATGTATTTTCAAAAAATTATTAACAAAAAAAGCTCTCAATACCTGTTTTATTTTAAAAAAAAAAATATGTCCCATTTCTTTATACGGAAGACTTGCAGTTTTCTTATTTTTTCGCGAAGTTTATATTACTTACACTACCTCTATTTTTTGACAATTCCTTTAGTCCTCACCATTTTATCCCTACGCGAACCAGTTACCTAACCAGTAATTACACAATCAACATCTGGCGGTTCCCTTATAATAGAAAAATAAAGATAAAAGGTGATCGATTGGATCGTCTAAATTATTGTGCTCATATCTCATAGTATTTTTCTTTTCTAATCATAATAGTGCTAAAATATTTTTTTGTCTTTTTTAAATATGGTTTTTGATTCTTAAAATCATCAATTCTTCCCCATTTGATTCTAATATCCTTTGCCCAGATTATTCTTTAAATATAAGCATTAGATTGTATAGTGTCAATGAAACACACCCTAATTAAGAACACTCTCACTTAACTATTAGCTCTTCCAATCAGTTCCATCAAATAAGCAAATTGAAATAAACGGACCTGAGATGGGAATTAAATAACTGGTCTATTCTTTTTAACTTGTTTTGATTTTTTTAATTCTGTGAACTAATCATATCCAGCTCTGCTTTCTTGCATTCACTTGAATTGCCGAACTAAATTACTATCATTTAACTTAAAATTATGACATGAGAGTGAGGATAACTCAATGGTTAATTAAAGCTTTCTCTCGGTATCAGTAGTAATCCTATGATCGACTCTCACCCTGCCCTTGTGCTCTCTTAACACAAAAAAAAAATAAATTATACCTATTATTAGGAAGAGTATGTAAGTATTGTAGATTTGTATATAACAATTACAATTAGACTATATAATTATTGGACTCAATCTTCATTGTACGATCATTTCTAACAGTAGTTGAATTCTTATCGACTATTGAATGAAACTTATTTTTCTCAACCTTAAGAATTTATTAATGATGAACATTATTTCATTAACATAACTTATATGTTACGATGAATATAAACTCTATTTTTTCCTTTTTTGTTTACGTAGCCATAAAGGTAGGATAAGATATATATTGAATCGATCATATGATATCCTAAAATCGTGTGTTTACTCGTCAACTAATAATTTTGCGAACTTAACTTATTTTTATGTGAACTAAACTTATTTTTTGTTGAACTGAATTTATTTTATGAAACATTAACAAATTCATAAGATTAACTTAGTTTACTGAACTGACCTATTTTACTTAAATTATGAAAATAAGGTGCGAGAACATGATCGTAGTATATTGTAATTTTACCAAGTATTAATTTTTCATTTAAAAAAAGGCATTTCAACAAAAAAATTTGTTGGACTTAATTATGTAGCCTATTGGTCAACCCGATAATAAAGGTAATAATAGATATTTTTAGTGACAAAAAAATTATTTGTTGCAATAAAAAAAAGGAATTAATATTTTTTGGGAAAATCACTAAATACATAAGGTTTATTTATCTTTATTAAAAAAGTATAAATATTATGCATATCTATATCATTATCTTTATAACTTGATTTTAACTTGAAATCTGACACATGGCGCGCTTTCAAAATTTCAATAAAAACTTTAAAAATAATAAAATATATCCAATTATTTTAACAACATTCAACATTAATTAAAGTTCAAACTCTTTTTACAAAATATGTAACTTTTCGTCTCTATTAAGTTATTTTTTTTCTCCATTTCTCACTATCTTAAGTCTTAACCAATATACCAACTTATTTCTTAATGCTCATTGTCATCCCATTAAAACTCTGCCTTCTGGCGTCAATAACAAGTTCACCATTCTTCATATTTTTCTGACATTTATGCGCAGTCTTTTGTTTACCCTCTCAATTTTAATCCTTCTATCAGGTAATTGTTAATTTCCATGCCTTACAATTTCAAGAAATTTGTGCATTTTTAACAATAGTTAATTATTTTTTTGTTAATTTTTATTTTGAATGATTAGTTCAGCATGATTTCTCGAATGTTAATTTCAATAATTTGCGTATTTTCAGGTTGTGGAATTTATATTGATCGGTATGTTGGATTTTGAAATTTTGTGATTTTAGTCGATAATTATTGTCGATTTGCAACTTGTTTTCTGAATATCATTTATTCATGAATTCCACATGTTGGTTTTGTATAAAATCAAATTTATTAAACTATATCGGGTACTTGTTTAAATTATAAATAGATCTGAAATCTTTATAAATACAAACGTTTATAAAACTAATTTTTACACAATTTATGAAATATATACATCTTATCACTATATCTTTTATAATTGGTTTTAACTTGAATTATGACATTGTGCATCCTAAAACATTTCAAGAAAAAACCTTTAAAATCTATTAAATAATACAACCACAATCAAAAGTACAATTGTCGGTTTTCAGTTTTTTTCTGGCTCTCATTTCATTTATCTTCCTTCTTCAATCCTCAATGACAACCATTATCATCATCAAGGACATCACCATTTTCTTGACTTTGCTTCTTAAGTAGAAGACTTGCATCGCTTCTCATAAACCATAAAAGATTTTTTTTGTGCTTTCTGGAATGTAATGCTAAATTCAGTTGCAAGCGATGAGGGTGTCGATGGTGAGCGAAGGGTGGCGTGGTTTGCAGAGCTCACTAGTACCGAAGAAACAAGAATTGATGCTGCGACTTTTTACGTTTGATTTCTGAAGTTTCTTTTTATATTGAATTTCAATTTTATTTCATTTTCATTTTGATTTCTTATTGATCGGTTTGTGAATGCTTTTCAATTTCATTAAGGGTGTTCTGTTTTTTTTTCCTTTTTTAATTCTTGTTTGGGTTTATCTTCAATTTCATTGAGTATGTGGTTTTAAATTTCGTTGGAAATCGTTTCTGAATTTCGCATCGTTATTCTTTTTCATTTTTTGTTCATTAGAATTCTTTCTTGAATTTCAATTGTTTTGTAATTTTCATTATTTTTTTTGGTTGAATTTCGGTTTTGATTTCTTGAATTTCGTTACTATTGTTCGAATTTTAAATATCAATTATTTCGTTACTTATTTGTTTTGACATGTGTACAGATCTAATTTCATCTTGGATCCTAATTTGCTTGGTTATGTTTTAAACATGACGATACGAGAAGAATCAAGGAAGTGTTGATGTTTCTGAAGCCCCTGCACCTGCGACGTTCAAGTACTTTCCTTCTCAATAAATTTCCACAATGGACTTATTTGATGATACAGCTCTCCATTTCACCTTTTTCATAAATTTATTTTAAATAAAGCTTTAATTTGGTACAGAACTATAATTATTCTTATTTTAAATTTGATCGTCATTGTTGTATATTAATTGTTGGTTGTATAATTTAGTGTATCAATTCATGTTTTTGAATTGGTTTTGCATGAGAAGTTGCTCCCCAATAATTTTCTCAAATGTTGTACCTTGATGATGGATTTCTAATATTATAAGAATGAGCATTTTTATTATATTATTTTGGCAATTAGGTTTTAGGATTTGAGAGTTAGTAGTTGAACTGACATTCTTTTTACAGTATAATTGAATGGCAATTGATGGATTGCATCTATCCTCAATATTTTGAGAATCAATTGTAAAAGGTACTTCATTGTATATCTTTTCGAATAAAGACTCAATTTTTTTGAAGACCAAGAGCAACTTTCTACTCCTCTTTCTCTTATATGTAGATTCTTCATACTGCTATATTTATCTCATGCGATTTTCTCAAAATCATTAATTTGCATATGAATTTATTAATTTACGGGCATTAACGTTTTTGTTTATTACTGAACTTTGAGCAAAGTTTTTTTTAAAATCATATTATTTCTAATTTGGATTCTAGGTCGAGTGAGTTCTATCCTTTTGTTTCTCCTTTGAAACAATTTGTTTGAAGGTGGCTAATTATTTTTGAGTTTAAAACAGTAAATGAAATTTAAAAATAATTTTTAGGAAGATTAATTGCCAAACTTAAAAACCTAACATTGAATTGAGTTAAAACTGAAAATTTTGGAATTTGATTTCTCTACTCCACAGTGTCTCTGATTTGTGTTAAAGGTTGTTGATTATTTGTTTAATGCTTGGAAAATTATGTTTGTATGTTAGTTCTGTTTTCTAACCCTTTGATTGCTTGCTGTTTTTTGTTCCCTTCTACAGAATATGACAAGAAGAATTTGAAAGCCAGTGTTTTAGTTCCAAGGAGATGTCTTCATATGAATTGTAATTTAGTTGTATTATGATCTGAAAGTTGTTTCTCCTTAAATTGTTTCAGAGGGAGTTGATTGTGTGCAATTGAACTTTGTTTAAATCATTGAATATTATCCTTTTAAAAAGCTTCTATTTCCGCTCATGCTATAAGGTAGATGTAGAAAAGCTTAATCCTCATGCTGTTCTTTACGTTTTGACCGATCATATTGGCTCATTAGAGTGACTTTAAACACCCTTCGTTCGTTCTACTTTCAGTAAATTTTATAGTTTTTTTCAAAATAAATTAATATTCTTTAGGGTAATGTGTTTAAGTACAATACCTTTAAGTGAAATTGTTCTTTCACTGGATTCGACTGGAGCCAGTTATCTTTGTGGATTGCAGATTATTTTGTGATTTGTTTCATGATCTTTGTTGGAAAGTAGATTTATTGCTATTATGGATGCCTAATTGATAGAAATATCTCAAATACAATGATTCAGTATTGATTACAATTTTTTAATGAAAAGGTTCCTTTAAGTTTCTATTTTTTAATGATGTTGTTTTGCCTATATTTTTACCACATGGAAATTACCTTTGTTTTTTCATTTCTTTAATTTTTCCATTTTACCTCTAATTGTTCTTTTTTGTTGTAAAAAGTTTTCTTTATTTTCTTTAAACCTTTTTTCATTTTCCTCTGATTTATTTTTTGGGGGGTTTGCCTATATTATTTTTATTTTTGTCACGGATGACATGCTTTGTTGTTTGGTAGATCAAATAATTATGCTTAACAGTTTTACTTCCTCTATCTAAGTTGTGCAACTCGATGTTTAATATCTCCAATTTGGAATACTACATTTGGAGGGCTTTGATTCAGCTCCTTTGTAGCTTCATTTCGTTATTTCTTTAGGTATTTCTTCATTTTTAAAATTAGACTGTCATTCTGTGATAATTTGGTTGTGAAAACAATATTATGTTTACGATCTATTTTATTTGTATATCCTTGTTTGAATATTAAAACATTAAAGATATAATCTAATGAGAATTCAATGTAAAACATTCTTGGTCCTTGTTTAAGTCTGCCCTCATCTTAGCCGAACAGAGGAAGTTGTTTATTTTGTTTTAGTAAAGAAGCACATTTCTGGGAGGAAAAAGAAGGGAATATAAAGAATTTTTTTGTTATCTTTTAAATGTAGGATCCATCATTTCTTTTTTTAATACTTATAGCTTTAGTCGCCACTTAGAATCGTTTTAGTGAGAATTAAGATGAGATTTGTCAATAAAAGCCTCGAGTCTCGATGCTTATTAATAATTGGTATTGCATATATCTCATGATCTATCAAAGTGTTAGGCAACAAAATATATTGATTGTTTGCTCATGAATTACGTTTATGGAATAAGAGCAGTCAATCTTATGGTTCTCTTTTATTCTGGGAATTTCAGATAGAAATTTCTTGGTTTCTTCCTATATTTAAACAGTGATGACTGTAATTTTATACAGCAAGAGTAATTTACTCACTCTAATATTTACCTCTGAATTTCTGAAATAGTAAATATGCGAAATATACCTACTTTTAAAACACTGAAATATACTTCTGAAATACTTTACTTGCTGAAGATTCTTCAATGAGCATTCTAAACTGATATACTCTGAAAAAAAGGTATACATTATGCAGGCCAGTTAATGCGAAAATACGGAATTACGGAGCTTAGTGGACCACAAGATAATTGCTTTGCTTAAATTGATTCCATTCTTTGTGATTGATGATAGTTTTAACCTATATGAGAATGATTCACTTATAATACCTAAAAGTGTCTGGAAATATATGTGCTGCAAATTGATGATTTTGGAGGTGAATCGGTTTGCTGTTCCGTTTTTCAAATTCATGGGGTATAAATTATGAGCTTATTATCTATGTTTGATGAATATTTTGATAGTTGGAAATGAATCCGAAAATCCAATCTGTACTTGCTTTGATTTATACTGCACACAACAAATCACTTACTTTTTAATTCTCATATCACATACTCCATATGCTTACAGCTTTACTCCTGCTCATCTATTCATGTGCTATCTTTTTTAGATGGTTCAGTGACTCTTCATATGGGAGACACGTATGCGTATGCTCTTTCCTCTCATCACCGTCAGAGGGATCCTTTTTGCATCCCCCCCCCCCCCCCCCCCCCCCCATACTTTTTCTTATTTTTCACTTTTTTTAGAATAAAAGAACAGTTTATCCCTTATGAATCACATCAACTGGATTTTTAATTAATTAATGCGAATTTCCCTTCTGCGAGGACTTATTAAACGGAATGTACAGGAAAAACACTTTCCTTCCCACCTAGCCTGAAGGTATGATGGAATGGGTGCTTTCGTATTGTTTGGTATTTCCCTGAAGTTTGTATTATTGAAGAGCATATACAAAGTCCATTTCACTTATTAACTTGCTTAAGTTTATCGAATTGCCTATCTGTATAAGTGAACTTAATGTGCATTATTGATTAGTTTATTGAAAAGTCATCTATCTATTTGTATTCTTTCATTGATTGAGACATTTTGAATTGTTTGTGGATTTTTGAACCTTGCATAGGTGTTGGATACTATGTGATAATTTTGGCAAGCATGGTAGTTTAAGCCAAAAAACCCAGTTTTACCATGATACTTTTCTCCCACACGCACTGTATCAAATTGATAATTATTAAAATTAATGAATAAATTCAAAATCACAAAATTTTCTATTCATCAATTGATATTGGATTAAATTCAAAGCAAAGTTCAAAGAATTCGATCATCCACACTCGCGATCTCTTTGAAGCGCGAGAATTCATCTCAATTCATTCCACATCTTAATTCTTGCCATTCACTTCTCTTTCATTCGTATTAATCGTAATATTTAGTTTGTTATTGCAATTAACTCAATCAATGTTTGAATACATTTTCATTCGATGATTCTTTAATTATCTCATTTTAGTCGCCATAGTTGTAACCCTTCATCCGCTGCGATCGATTTGCACAATTCAGCATACCTATCCTGGAATGAAGTAAGCCATTATTTTAGGTTATAGTGAAAATATATTATTTTTTTCTATAAGTCTTTGTGTTTGTTATAATCAGTTCTTCATTTTTTTAGGGTCTTATATTATTTGTGATTGAATTTCATGAATCTGAATTGTATGCCTTATTCATTTTTTATCTCTCAGAAATTTTGCCTTTTACCACTCGTTCTGTATCCAATCGTGTAAAGAGCCCAACTTAGATGCATTATAGTGTTTTTTTTCCACTTTTCTAGATTAACCTGTTTCCCTTTATTTGTTTAGGATTTAGGAATTTCTAAAAATTTTAATTTGTATGTTTTGCTTCGTTTAATGTAAATATTGCTAGGTTATGGCACCAAATTGAATTTAAAATAAAGTAATATGTCTGTTTGAGTTGACGTATTTTAACCTCAAGAAACGCAACCGATAAATAAATTATATGTGACATATCAGTTATAGAATATGGGGATGCAGTCTGATTTGACCTGTAAGCCCCTGCTATGTTTGCTAACACTACCCGCACACTCAGTATGACACCACGAGGAATGCTCACGTGCTGAATCTGCACCTGCTGCCCCTGTTCATGTTCCGTCGCCCGCTGCAGTTCTGCCTTCTCATCCGTTGTGCAGCAGACCAGACCCCAAGAAGTCGGTATTGTTTTGCTGCTGCTTTCTGGTGAGGATGCCAGTTGCAGCCACTGCATTACTGTTGCTACCATCCTCGTAAGCATGGAATGGAGGTAATTCTTGCTCAATCTGCCACTGATTGCTTTTATTACTTTATCACCTATGTGTGACATGATCTTGTTTTTGTCTGGGAAATGGTTTTGGTTTTGAACTTTGATTGGAGTGGAGTATTTAACCTTTAAAATTCTGTTTTCTGCTGCTGTGTCTTGATCGAGTTGCATCGCATCGAAATCTTTTAAATCTATACTTTCTCCGTCATTTTCAAGTGTTCTCATTCGGAGGAGGCGAATAATTCTTCCAGCGTTAAGCACCAAAGTAAGCAGTATTCCAAAATTTCCATATTTGAATTTGTTCCTTAACTATTCATTTTTCTGATATCAAGTTGAATACATTAGTGTCCATTTGTTTTTCATATGAGAAATTAATATTAACACATTGGACATTGTGACATTCTTTGCCCATTGGACATGGGAGTTACTTTGCCAGGTCTCCTTTCATCAAGTATTAGTAATTCAGATAGATGTCATTTACTACTAGGTCCTGTCCAACATCACGTATTGGCTGCTTACATGGCAGGAGGTGCCAAAATATAGCGGAACATCAAGGCTTAATATTCGCATTCTTTCAAAGGGATGATCTTCCGAAGTGGCGTCTGGCATGATGAAGAATGGTGCAGTAAGGGATCGTTGCCTTTGGTGTGTCATAAATGAATCACCTCCTAATTTTTATTGTGGTACTCTCAAATAGAAATTGTGTGTATGCGTTGGATCATCTGTTGAATACATCTGGTGACCTGGATGTGTGAGCAAGCATCTTTAAGGGAGGGTCAAATCATGTAGTATCATCCTAGGCTACTGCTGCGCGCGTTCCGAGCAACACTCCCCGAGCTCCATGGGTTACTATGTTGCCGTGTTGCAATTCCACCATCTCGTTGTTGTTGCGTGGAGTAGGATAAAGTCAATAACGAAATGAATTGATATTAGTTGTATATAGTATGTTTCTTTAGATGATATATAGTTGGCATTCTGGCATATAATTTTGTTTGTAAAGATGCTTTTATCAAATACGATAAATTTACCAAAATATCCTTTAAATTATATGTGCCTTTATTAAATATTATTCTCTTGTTGTCCCTAATTCTGTGGCAAGTCAACCATACGAGTGCCTATATAAAGGAAATTAGAGCAACTACAAATAGCAACGACTTATGGTTGTTTTTTTTTTTTTTTTTACCTCCTAAAAAATATGTCTATTTGAAATATATTTTTTCCGCTCTAAAATGGCATTAGCGGGCAACTACAGATTAGTGAACAGTAATGTGCCTCAATATGGTCTTTACTAGTAATATTATTTGTCTGCCCTCTAAAAGTTGGCATTAGGGGCAACCTTGCTAATTATCGACAAACTCATGTTGCCTAAAGTAAGTGATTTTAGTGGCAACATGCCTTGCTGCCTCTAAAAGTGTATTAGACCACCTACAATTAGCACGGAGGAATTAGATGCAACCAAAAAATTTTTCTAAAAGACCATTAGAGCAACAATTATATATTTAGAGCATTTATGGTTGCCTCTAATGTAACTTTGTTTAGTATAATATGTATATTTCGTAAAAGTACTTCTTAGATCGTAAAGTAGTTAGTTCTTTATTTAGAAAGTAATTGTGATATTTCGTAAAAGTAGTTCTTATATTTCGTAAAAGTAGTTTTCTTTTTCGTTTGATTGTTTTCTTGTTTTTCATTTTTTTGAAATTTTTTCTGTACAGATTGCTGCAAATACTGAAGAAGGAGAGAGAAATCGAAGATTGGAGAAGGAGGCAGATTGCGACAGATTACTTTTTAGGAAAAATTGTTAGGTTTTGTTGTGGCCTCTTTTTGTGGCCTTTTGTACTATTTAGTTTTTTAAAAATGTATGGATTGCCAGCCACACCAAATTTTATGGTGTGGCTGGTTACACACAAAACGAGCTGAATGAAGAAACCTCTGTGTAAAGGGATAATCTATGTTATTTGTGTTACCATTTTTTTTATATAAAAAACTATGTTATTTGTGTATACCCAACCCTTATCGAGCTCAGAATCTCAGCAAATGTAGTTTGAAATTCATCACTATTCACTAGAAAATAATGTAGCTTATTCTCACTCTTTTTCAATGTAGAGGTCGGAGTTGCATTAGCGCACAAACTAATTACATCACTAGTCATTATTAGAGGACTCAAAATCCTAATTCAACAAGTAATAACAACCAATTTAATGCAACATCGTCTATGAAAACCCCACTAACTCACGTTTGTTCTTCTTAGATAAATATTGACACCAATTTTTAACCTCAATGTCCTATGATTTTACTATATCGATCATCAATTGATGTAAATTTTTTAAAAGGCTTAAGATTGCTTAACTTAACCTTTGATTCATTTTCATACCAAACTAATTAAAAACCCTTTACATAAAACAATGCAAATTCAAACCAAAATTAATATCAATAATCAAAGCCTAAACCTACTAATCAAGCATACCCATCAAAAATTCAACCCTCCATGAAAACCCAAGCCCATGCACTTACAAATATATTTAAATCATTCCCGCCCCACCACCCATCTGGGTATCCATTCCCGTCTAATACCCATTTTTCCCGCCCCATCACCCGTCAAATGCCCACTTAATACCGATCTGCGAATTGTATAAAGTAGCGTAGAAAATCACAGAAAGAATGCAAGATTGATCGAAGATTAGAATAAGATTGTTTAATGGACTCATAAATCATAAAATAATAAGCCCAATCCCATAAATCCATAACTCATTACATAGAAAAGTATCACAACAAGTTAGCCATACGCAAATACATACAATTTTAATACATCGTAAATTTATAAAATTGTACAATTGTATATTTGGTACATGAGGCGGGGATGGAGCGGGGCGGGTATGACCTAAAACCCATCCCCATCCCATCCCCGCGGTGGGTATGAATTTTTATTCTAGCCACATCTTGACCCCTTAGCACAAATATTGACCTTTTTTATTATCTCGAACCATAGCCTATTCTTTTGGTCACCTTAGATCATGACTCAGCAATCCCAAAGAAAGTTAAGCCACCTGACCTTACTGGGTCATAGTACATCTTGTTGGGAACCTCATCCACACAATCATTATCTTCGCCGTATGTTGACTCTAAGCCGTAGCCACATATGTC
The DNA here is from genome assembly GCA_008642245.1 of Bassia scoparia. Taxonomy (NCBI): domain Eukaryota; kingdom Viridiplantae; phylum Streptophyta; class Magnoliopsida; order Caryophyllales; family Amaranthaceae; genus Bassia; species Bassia scoparia. Next base: position 14,812 of record SNQN01009557.1, read on the forward strand.
TCAAGTCTCGCTGCGGGGGCTCTTCATCATGGCTCCCTTAAATTTCCAGTTGGGGGCTTCTGTCTTCCTAAGGCCCTGATTACGTGTTCAGTCCTCTTGCGCTTCAAGTGGAAATCCTGAAAAAAAAAATCACTTATGACCCTTTGCTCTTCCAATCAAGTCCTGTCCGTCCAATGTTTAAGTCAAGTCACAGTCTCGTCAAATGCCACTTGCCAAGATCACTCTTCAAATGACACTTCTTCAATTGGCAACCTTAGTTACCATCCAGTATACCCCTAGCATCGGGTGGCGGCTTCTAGCACCCGTATTGTCTAACGTCATTTTAATCACGTCGTTCAGTCCTTCACTGTCCTTTGCGAGGGCTTTACGACTGACCCACAAGCTACTCTAACTTCCACTTGATGACGCCTCTCTGCGGGCACCATAACTGCTCTTTTACCAGACATGACCCTCCTACCATACAGCGCAGACTGACCATCGCCTCCAGTGAGAACGAGCAAGAACCCCTCGTAGAACCATATAGACTTAGATACTTCTTTAATACGACATCGTTCTTATCCTCAAACCTTCTGTCACATCGCCTCGTAAGTGAATCAGACTCCTGCTACTTCAATATTTCTTTCTGACAATATTCCGTACTTCTCCCTGTCTAGTTGATATCAAAGTCCATGCTTCATCACTCGGCGACCTATTGACTCTCTCAAACCAAACTATCAGTCTAAGACCACAGGTACGACAGACCTTCAAAGATATCTCCCCAGATCATAGATACTAGAATCAGACTTAGAAGACAAAGCGGTTCACTTTCATCCGATGTTCTTAAGAAATGCAGACCGAGTAGACAAGGTCACTTCCTCAAGTCAATTGTCCTAGAATCAGGACCTATGACAAGACACTCTAAATATGTCTTGAACCAGACCCTAGACAAGGCCCACTTCAAATGCTCTCTCAAAAAACTATGTCTAAAACCAGACCTAGACAAGACTCCATTCAATTGCTCTCTCAGAATCATGTCAGAATCGGACCTAGACAAGAACTCTTTCAAATTCAATGACCTCTCTCAGAACCATGTTCTAAACCAGACCTAGACGAGACTCTTTCAAAATTCCATGACTCTTTCAAACTATGTCTGAACCAGACTCAGACAACGGCCCTTCCAAACTCAAACGCTCTTATCACCAATGACTCTTGCCAACATCTACTCCTAATCTCAATGTCAAAGTTACAAAGTCAAAACATTGCATGCAAATTTCGCCAGACATAAGAACAGACCTATGTCCAGTCCACCAAGGCGTAGGTAAGTCTTATCCTATTAGGGCTATATTTTCAACGTCAATGCTCATTTCTTCGACAGCAATGGGAGCACCCTGCATTATACTCCCAGTCAGCCAACGGGGAGACACACAAAAAATGAAAAAAGCCGCCTCAAAGGACTCAGACACATAAAGCAATCGAACCGCATGGACACGGCTATCCAGGTAAAACTACCTTTGTTTTGCATGTTACCGGCGAAAACGACGTCAACCCGAGGGTAATTGTTCTGTTGATACATTCTCGTGGATGATAACTCAGGGTCCAGAACGTCTGAGTTGACTCTCCGTCCCGAATACGAAGACAGCCTGCAATCTTAACAACCCTTATTACTTTTTACTCTCTTAAACATTGTCTGATTAGGCATCGAAGGGGTGATAATCGATAGATTTATCTTCCTTTGTTTCAAGGTTTTAAACGAGAGCATAGTTGTCGAGAGCTACTTTCGTCATAGCATTAGTTCGCAGACAATACAGTCCAGAGTCCAAAATCGAGAGGCACTTCCGGTTCCACAACCTCTCGACGTTTCTCTCAAGTCTTATCGACCTTTCCACGTCAGACGTGACTAGGGAGAGCCTAATCACCCTTGTGTATTCCACATATCCTACTCGTATACTTTTTGTAAATAACAAGTACTCACCCATTTTTCAATTCCATAAGTTAAAACCTCCTTTTTGCTTCATTAAGTTCCAAGCCTTGCTTTTTTCCTCTTCATAAAAAAAATTCATTTTACTAATGTTTCCCACCATAAGCCTTGATCAGATTGTGTTCTCGTGAAACATTCCTCCTTTTCTTTTAGTAGAAATCTAGTTGAAAACCAAATGTCGAGAGGAAAAAACAAAAGCAGGTGCCTGATATTTTCATCTTGTGTTATGATTGAATATTGATTTTACTCATTGAGGAATTGGAAAGAGTCAAGTGAAATGTAACTCATCTGCTTAATTGTAATCAAAGGAGACTAGTTTCCTAATTAATTGTATCTCATCCAATTGCTTAGTCTAGTTAATTCAGGGCCAGGGGTTGTAAAGTTTGATGAAGGAAAGGAATTATGTGGAAGTTGTTCGAGTGAATAGTTTCCATTGCGGACAAATAGGATATTATCAATGGGAGAACATGCATTTAGTTGTCAGTCAAAATCAAGCTAGATTGATTTCAAGAAACCAAAGTGTGGACCGGAGATTAAATTAACCAAATTATTTGTAGACATTAGCTTGATTATTAAATTTCAGATTTGAGTTTGATTAGGAAGTACCCAAACGTATTAGAGCTGTAGAATTGTGGTGTCATGGTTCGGTCATTGAGATTAGCAGCGGAAATTCTTAGCTGTTTGAATTGTTTGTTCTACCTCTTTGGTGTTTCCACCACTTCCATCTGAGCTATAAAGAGAGTTCATCATGTTATTCTTCTCTAAACTCCCAATAGATCATTATATATTGAGATGGTCTAAATAGGGTTGACTTTGAATTTCTTGAACCTAAATTGGAGTAGCCTTTTGATGGTGTTAGTTAAAGTGCGGAAGGTCATTCTAAATCATTATTTTTGCACAAAGTCCATTCTCAACCTCTGACAACCTAATGCAGTTTGAATATGCGATATAACACAAAGATATCTCTTTCTCAACTTTTTCCATTTTTGCAAAAGCAGTAAAATCCCCCATATCTAAAAAAATAGCCAAACTACTCTGTCACTTACAAAGGAGTACAGTTTAGGGATGCAGCGGGGCGGTTAATAGCGGACCCCCTCGCCCCCCCCCGGGGTGGGGATGGGTCCTGTTGATGGTGATGGCGGCAGGTATGGGTTATA
>SNQN01009558.1:14202-24930 GCA_008642245.1 Bassia scoparia
TTGGAAAAAAACATATAGTTCATATATATAATTTTATAAAGTATCACGTATTTTTTTTATATATATCGTACAATTGCACGGGTATGGTACAATCTAGTTACATCTATCTATAAACATATATTAAAAGAAGTGTAATGCAATGTGAGCATGCCACGTGGACTCTTTTTTATATGCCAACAATATGATCGTCAAATCAAAAGACCGTGAACGAAATACCCTTGCACTAAGGAAGTTCTTCCAAGGAATCTGACAATTCAACATGCGCCTAAATCCACAAAATGTGTATTCGGAGTCACCTCAAGCAAGCTTTTAGGTTATGTCATAAGCACTCCAGGCATCGAGATCGATCCGACAAAGATCAAAGCCATCATGTAACTTAGGCCATCGCAAGATGAGAATGACATCCGCGGTTCTTGGGTTGACTTCAATACAAAAGCAGGTTCATAGAAAAACTCACAATGGTCTGTGATCCTATCTTCAAGAAGTTGAAGAAAGGCGCACCCAAGAAAATGGGATGACAAATGTCAACAAGCTTTCGACAGGATCAACGAGTACCTCATAAATCCTCCTGTGTTAGCTCCTGCTCGCCCTGGGCATCCATTAAGGCTATACTTTACAGCAACAAACACCGCATTCGGAGCCATGCTCGCACAAGAAATAGATGGTAAAGAGAGTGATATCTACTACCTCAGCAAGAAGTTTCTTCCGTACGAGGAACACTACTCCGCCATAGAAAAAATATGCTTGGATTTAGTGTAGGCATCAAGAAAGCTCCGAAATTACTTGTTCACACATACCATACACATCGTATGCAAAGGGGATCCTCTTAAGTACCTCTTTGAAAAGCAAGCAATCAACGGGCGGATGTCAAGATGGATGATAATGCTCACCGAATTTGACCTTAAGTTCGTGCCTCAAAAAGCCATCGATGGTAGCATCGTCTATGAATTCCTAGCAGATTCTCCAGGTGAAGTCCTTCCTGAGGATTTTGACTTCCCGAACGAAGAATTGATGATCATCGAAGAACACAGTCTTAGTCGGGATTGGTTTTTATTGTTCATATGGTTGAACAATGTTCTTGGTTGTATGGTCAATTAAGAATGACTTGACGAGGTCGTCAAGCTCATTTGGTCGGGGTGGTTTGTAAGACCCCAAAATTCCAAGGTCGGAATTGGCAAGTGTCCCTGCCCGATGGCCAGGCGCCACATGGCACCCAATAGGTCCCACCTTAACCCAAAAAGGGGGGACATGTGGGCCCCACGTACTTGCATAATAAGGATACCCTCAATAGGGTACATTTGATAGTATCAAGAGACAAAGTCTGACACATACAAGACTTCTGTCCCACATTGTTTGAAGAACAATGTTTGTCCCACAATGGGAAAATCACCAACAGTCAACCTCACCAAACCCTATAAAAAGGGAGTTGGTGAGCCCACTCCAGGTATCTAATTCTGAACCCACCGAGTACAGTCTAGTGCCTATATCTAGCTTTCTCGACCTTCAGTTAGGTCTCTTTGCTGACTTAAGCATCGGAGGGGATTTTCCCGGAGATCCCCCGGGTTAGTCACCTTTGTTTGTTTTGCAGGTTAGCCAGAAGAGACCAGTGTCCATTCTTAGGACGTTGACGGAAGCACGTGCGTGCCAGCTGTCATCCCCAGTCATTATTACTCACCCTAATATTCCATTGTATTCTTTGTAAGTTCTTGTTGCCTGAGACTCGGGGCAATGCATTGCTAAAGTCCATCTCCTATAAACAGAAGATCACAAGATACTTCAACCGGCGAGTTAAGACTCGGGAGATCTAGGTAGGAGATTGGGTACTACGTCGATTTGAAGCGACAGGTCGGGAGAACCTGCTGGGCAAGCTCAACCCCAACTGGGAAGATCCCTATCGAGTTACCGAGATGATTAGACCAGGCACTTACAGACTCGAGGATACTGATGGTAAGSCCCTCCCTCGGCCATGGAATGCAGACAACTTGCGCAAATACTACATCTGAAGGTTAAGACTTGTTTATTTTTATTTCCGTTTTAGATAAATGATGTAACACGACAAAGCCCTTGGTCAGGTCATCCTCACCGGATCCCTGAACGAGCAATGCTCAGTCAGCCCTGTTATGACTAGCACTCGTTGTAATAAAAGCATTAATAAAAGTCTTCCTTTTGCGCAACTTATGTATCTTTTCCATGCAAGTGTTCAGCCTCGGGGGTTGGCATGCCAACCTTCGGGGCAAACTAGCCTCGGAAGCACCCCATTGGAACAAAGGTGCACATGCCAACCCTCGAGAAAAGACGAATAGAAGCAAGCAAGTAAAACTAAAAATAAAACAAGTATGAACATTCGGGATATGCAAGGATAAGTGAAATATCATAAAAGCCAGGCTCGGCTGGCAAGAAAATATCTATAAGTCAAAACAAGACTCAGCTGGCAAATATTTGATTACAGGGGTCGGGAATCTACACCGACCAACATAACTTAGAAAAATACAAATTAATACAACTAATTTTGGCCAGAACATGGCCAGCAGAAAAGACTGAAAATAAACATAGAGGAGTCCCGAAGCTACTCAGGGGAACTGGCTGTCTTCTGGGCGCCGTCATCATCATCTTCCTTCCCCTTGTCCGCTGAGGCCCTGGAAGTAGTAGCAACCCGAGTCTGAGAGGATGACTTGGCAGCAGAAGCTCCAGGAGATGCAGAGACTTGATCTGCTTGAGACTTAGACGCAATCTCAGCAGACTTCTTCGACCGACGCTCCAGCATCTAAGCCAGCTCCCGAGCAACCACCTCYTCATACTTGGTCTTGATGGCAGCCAGTTGGTCGGGGACCACAGCAGTGATAGCAGCCTCCATCTGAGACAAGGCATGGTTGACACCAGTCTTGAATGAAGTCTGCCCTAGCTTGACTTTATATTAACGACCCTCGGGAGTGCCGAACCAATGCTCCACCACAGCCTGACCACCGGCAGCCAGATTCTCCCTCTCAGCATCGAGGGCATCATTCAGCTCTTTGATGGTGGCATCCTTCTTGGCGATGATCTTCTTTCGCCTGGAGGCTCGGTTGATAGCCTGAACCCGGTCATTCTCAAGGTTTTGCCTCTGGTCCTTCCACTTATGCAGCTCCTTTTTCTCCTTCTGTAGCTCCGCCAGCTCCTTATCCTTGTCCTGGACGATCTGCACCTTACGGTCGAGAGACCGCTTATTTTTGGCATGGTGAAGGGAAAGGGCATGCATCCTGACAGTCAGCTGCACCGAGGGACACAGTCAGATAAGAACACTTGAAAGGTAAACATAAATTGCAAGTATCGAAATGATTTACAAAAACTACAAGTATGAAGTTACCTCGAGCCAGACAGATAGGAGATCCTCGGTCTCCCGAGCCAGGGCTTCCTCCTTCATCAACTCCGACACGTCCTCCTGATGGACAACCCCCTTCAAAGCGGACTCGGTCCTTTTGTACATCAGTTCCCCTTGCAGTTGAGTTAGGGGAACCACTGGACCAGCCTCCGGATCAACCCTCGGCCTTTTCCGCTGAAAGGGAGTGTCCTCACCCCTTGTTAAGTCAGTAATGGGGACGAAGTCCTGGAAATTGTCGATGAAAGGGGGATTCGGGGGAGGATTGACGGGAGGCGTCTCATCCGGGTCAGCCTCTCGAACCACCTCAAGACCCCCGGGAAGCTTCTTGGGGTTCTGCAATGAGCAAAATCGCGATGTCAGAAAGTAGCATAAGGCAAATCAAGAAGAAATTTGCGTCGAAATAAACAAAACACCTACCTTGGCTACAGAAGGAATGGAAATGTTACCAGCCTCCATCTCCGTGTCTAGGTCGGAAAAAAGGAACTCAGCCGCAGAGATCGTGTCCGCCATTTCAAAGTTTCCGAACTTACCAGCCTCTGCAAAACAAGGATCAGCCAAATCAACAATGGAGACATAAAATTCACTCCAAGCAGCAATGATAGAAAAACAAGTATTTAAGTCGGGACAATGGACCGAGACAATGGACACCCTACCCGGAGACATCTTTTTACTTAGGCCGCACATTGCCAAATAATGTTCATTCTGCAAGATTGTATCATCCGACAACCACTGCCGAAGGGCTTCTGGTTGTGTATATACATTTCCCGAGGACCACTTCTTCTGCATCAGAAAGAAGAAGGCTACAACTCCCTCGGAATTATTCATCAGGGGCACATTATAATTCAAGATCAGGTTAGGACGGTTCAGCGTCCTTACCGAGGGAAGTCCCACGCAGTTGTCCTATACACAAAGGCAAACTCCCAATGAAACCCTTTCCAGCTGGATCGAGTCCGACCCAAGACCTTGTTCGGCTTCCGACACTGAAAGATCCACCAGTCGGGGCCATATTGTTCACCTTGACACTCACTTAATTTGAAGATGTTTCGGAAAAGGGTCAAGGTCGGAGGTTTGCCCATCCAATGACAGATGGACAGAAARCCAACTATGTGTGCCACAGAGTTGGGCATCAGGTTGTGCAAGGCTAAGTTATATTCTTGCAGCAATAAGGGGATAAAGGGGTCGAGAGGAAATCTGAGGCCCATCTCCAGGTGACCTTTATATACAGCCACGGTCCCTGGAGACGGTAAAATGACCGACTGATCGAAGCTCGGTGTTATGTACCTATAAGGGGGAGGAAGAAAGAATTTGTGGCTCTCCCAGAAGTGTAGCTCCTTCAGCAGTCTTTGCTAATAATGCTTCTCGATGTAGAAGAAATCGGGCCCCCTCTCGTTATTCGGTACCTCTTGTCCCGATGTCGACGTCCCAGCCATTCTGTCAATTTTGAAAGTCACCTTATCATCTACAAATTTACGTCTAAATTGCTTACAGTCGTTMRCCGTRTTRKTACATATGCCTACTTGCCAAGGTAACAACACKCCCTCTAGCTCTTCTCCCTCGGGCTCGGGAGTCAAAGGTGGAGTCTCTAAGGGAATGGCATCTAAGATATGCTGACTATGTACTACACTCGGTATAACCGCACCCTCGGGAAGAATCTCTCCATCTAAGAAAGGTATACCATCTCTAAGGTCATACACATATTCCTGGAGCGGGGGGTCCTCCTGAGCCGGAACAGGTTCCGGAACTAAAGGGTCGGCTATGGGATTATCTATCACAGGCTCCTCTAAAGGTTCCTCTTCTAGGTCATACATCGGTTGGTCATCCGAAGCTACACTAATGCTAACATCTAAGTCGGAGAATACAAGCCCCTGAGTCGGGGAATATACAGGACTACTACTAGGGTCAGATTCGGAAGGTAAACCAGCCATATTATRATGCACAACAACAAAACGAAACCTAAGTCAAGGGAATCGAGAATACAACGTACCTTAATCGGAGTACCCTAAAGAAGTCTCGCACCTAGCTCGGTCGCACTCCCGGTCCCCAGCGGTAGTTAGAAATCCTCAAGAGAAAGAACTCTAGAGAGAGAATATTAAAACGCTCTAGAGAGAGAAGAGAGAAAATCTCCTTAAATCCTAGAGAGAGAAGAGAGATTTCTAGAGAGAGAAGAGAGCTTTTCTAGATAGAGAAGAGAGCTTTTAGAGAGAGAAGCCAAATTTGGAAAGTGGTAAATGTGAAAATGAAATTTACCAATCTTACTATTATATAATGAGGTGAAGATGAATAGTTACTCTGACACAATCAGGTACCACTTTTAATATTTAAATATTGAAAGTGGTAAAACTGTCCACATTCATCCCACCTGACTGGTCATTCACACTTGTGAAATATTAATGAGTTTCCTTTTCCCGAGACTAGTACCCTCAGGAATCAAAGGAAGGAAGTCTCCTTTTCCCGAGGCTGGCACCTTCGAGAATCCAAGGAGTGATGTTTCCTTTTCCCGAGGTTGGCACCCTCGGGAATCCAAGGATTGATGTTTCCTTTTCTTGAGGCTGGCACCCTCAAGAATCCAAGGAATAAAGATTTCTTTTCCTCAGGCTAGCACCCTCGAGAATTCAATGATTGAGGTTTACCTTTTTCCGAGACAGGCACCCTCGGGAATCCAAGGAACCAAGTTTCCTTTTCCCGAGGCTGGTACCCTCGGGAATCAAAGGGGTGAAGTCTCCTTTTCCCGAGGTTGGCACCTTCGAGAATCCAAGGAGTGAAGTTTCCTTTTCCCAAGGTTGGCACCCTCGGGAATCCAAGGATTGATGTTCCCTTTCTCGAGGCTGGCACCCTCGGGAATCCAAGGCATAATGTTTTCTTTTTCCCGAGGCTAGCACCCTCGGGAATTCAATGATTGAGGTTTTCCTTTTCCCGAGAAAGGCACCCTCGGGAATCCAAGGAATCAAGTTTCCTTTTCCCGAGGCTGGCACCCTCGGGAATTAAAAGAATGAAATCTCCTTTTCCCGAGACAGGCACCCTCGGGAATCCAAGGAATCAAGTTTCCTTTTCCCGAGGCTGGCACCCTCGGGAATTAAAGGAATCAAATCTTTTTTCCCCGAGACAGGCACCCTCAGGAATCCAAGGAATCAAGTTTCCTTTTCCCGAGGCTGACACCCTCGGGAATTAAAAGAATGAAATCTCCTTTTCCCGAGGCCGGCACCCTCGGGAATCCAAGGAAACAAGTTTCCTTTTCCCGAGGCAGGCCTCCTCGGGAATCTAAGGATTCAATTCTCCTTTTCCCGAGTCAGGCATCCTCAAAAGTTCAAGGATAGAAGTTTTCTTTTATCCGAGGCAAGCACCCTCGGGAATCCAAGGAGTCAAGTTTTCTTTTCCCGAGGCTGGCACCCTCGGGCATCCAAGGACGGAGTTTTTGTTTTCCCGAGGCTAGTTGGTCATACCCTCGGGAATTAACGGAAGCAGATATCCTTTTGCGAGCTTGACACCTTTGGCAATCGAGACGCCATGGTCAAGGCTTCTTAGCCCCTCAAGGCTTAGCCAACTTGGGGCTTATTAGCCCCTCGGAAATCCACAATTATCAAGGCTTATTAGCCCCTCGGGGCTCAGCCAACTTGGGGCTTATTAGCCCCTCGGGAATCTACAATTACCAAGGCTTATTAGCCCCTCAAGGCTCAGCTAACTTGGGGCTTATTAGCCCCTCGGGAATCTTCAATCATCAGTAGAGTCATCAGGACTTACATCATAGGGCTTGTTAGCCTCCTCCACCGGACAATGACACGGGAAATCGGCCCCCCTCACCGAGGGGCTACACATAAACTAAACAAACCACCACCTAGGTGACCTTCCCCTATCGGGAACACCGTCTCGGCATGATCGTTGGTCTGTGACCTTCGAACAAACAGCCTGGCCGACTTCTTGACTAAAAAATTGATTGGGTACCTTCAGTCTTGTAGACTCGAGAGGCGCATAACCAGACCAAGGAGGTTGAGCATGGTTCCGCTTGACACCTAACCTCCCTCGGTCCTCGGTGTAAGTATCAAGCATGGGGATAATTGTCCCTGCCCGATGGCTAGGCGCCACGTGGCACCCAATAGGTCCCACCTTAACCCAAAAAGGGGGGACATGTGGGCCCCACGTACTTGCATAATAAGGATACCCTTAATAGGGTACATTTGACAGTATCAAGAGACAAAGTCTGACACATACAAGACTTCTGTCCCACATTGTTTGAAGAACAATGTTTGTCCCACATTGGGAAAATCACCAACAGTCAACCTCACAAAACCCTATAAAAAGGGAGTTGGCACTACTACAAAAGAAGGCATTTTTAGACATATTGATCTCAACACAAGTGATAAGTGTTGAGAAAAATTGGTTTCCCATGTTTTTTTTTACACAAACCTCAACACATTTTAGTGTTGAAATAACTTCATCACAAAAAAATGTTGAGAAATTGTTTAGTTTTTGGATTTAAACCGCCATTCCCAAAAAATTGCTACACTCCCAAGTTTTCAGTAAAAAATTTTAAAAACCAAATTAATTAAACCTAGGAAAAGCTATCCCAAAAAAAAACCTATGAAAAACCCTACTAATACTCTCTCAAAAGATAGATAACCGCTTAACAATTATATTAATCTCAAAACCCCCTAAGAATACTCAAACCGCTTAACAATGATTTGAATTCTCTCGTCAAAAAAACAATTATCTGAATTCTAAAATCCCCACTAATCAGGTATCAGTAGTGCACGGTTTCAGTTCCATTGCGTTGCTCAATTGCCGATCTCGCTCGATCAAATCAGGTATCCCTCTCTTCATTAGCTGGTTCAATTGTTGCTTTCAATTATTGCATCACTTCAATTGAACCATCGATATTCAATAATCACAGGAATAATTGAAATATTTGATATTCAATCATAGTTGGTACATCGATATTCGATCACAACAAGCTAAGCGAAAATCGAAATTGCAAGTCTTTTGGAATTTGCCCTTCCTCGTTAAATGTGGATTAATCTTCAAAATCTCTAACGTCTTCATTTTGGTTGCTACAGTCGTTCTTTTGGTTCTCGCTTGTTCAATTGCAACTTCAAACACATGATTTCGATCATTATCAGCGTTCCATTACACTTTCTGGTGAGTATGATGATTATTTCGATTCTTATTTAATTTATTTAGTTTTAGTGTTTTTATCATAAAATAGCAAAATCTTGTATATATTATGTTAATAATCAAAATAGCAGAATGAAATTGTAGAAAATTCATTATAGTGTGCTGCTATTTTTTATTCTTGTAAATGTTTGTTCAAAATAATAATAATAATAATAAAATAATAATAATAAATAATAATAATAATTATAATAATAATAATAATAATAATAATAATATAATTAATTTGTTGACTTAGAAATTCAGATTTATTCATTTCGCACCAAACAACCCATGAGTATTTATTTTTCCATCATCTTTTGGCTTTACCATTTTCCTCTCTTGTATTGGGTATTATGTTATTAGTATAAGTATTAGTTGAACTACTCATCATAAGTGCTATCATAGTCATTGCTAGATTCTTCCTTTGTTCTGATTTCATGGGATTAGGCTGGAAATAGAGCTGTGGTTTTGCCTGAATGGGGTTAAGTAAAGGTGTTTTTGGGGGATAAATTTCTAGTGCATGCCAGATGTATGATGAAATGTCTGAATGAAATTTGGCACTCTGTTGCTTGTTTCCTTGATATTATAATAGAAAAGAAATACTCCGTATAATGAGACTTGACATATTATGAGGCTGATTTTGCTTCTTTTTTCTCTAATTTTATTTTAGATGAACTTGCTTGTATCCTACGGTTAGAGGATCTATTTGAACGGGTGACAATAACTTGGTACCCTCTATGTTTTTAGGCCTTGTAGCCATTGAATAAGTTCTTCTACTACCATAGTAATCTTGTATTATAATTTAGTATAGTTATGGAGTTACTTACTAGATAATGGATATGCTTCACTTTCTAGAGTTTCTACAATTTGCTTTACTGCACTGATGCAATTTTGTTTGAAATTTTGTATATAACGATAATTTACAAATTAGGAAGATTGCTTCTTTATGCAGGCTTAATTATAGCTAATTTTTTTTAATTTTTTGTAATTCGAACCCTAAAATTGGTTTTTTGAATTTGTGTCTCATGAGCTCCGATTGTTGATTAATGACTTCCAAATTTAAGGGCAATGTTCCTTGTAACAATTGCACTTGCCCCAGGTTTGAATCTTTCTCCTTTTGTTCAGTTCATGCTGTTTTATTCGCTGTGTTGGTGCCGTTCAGATGTTGTTTCTGCAGCTGTTTATAGGTGTTTGTGTGGGGCTGATGTGGGTTTTTACCGGGGTTGCTTTGGTTTAAGATGCCTTATTTATGAAGTGGGGTCTTTTAAATGTTGTATTCGAAGGGCCATTTTAGGATCACCCTATCATCCATGTTCTTTGAGGAACATTTTAGAATTGCTTATTTTGTTGCTAACGTTCTTTTAATTTGCCTTATTCAAGTATAAACATGTATCTATGAAATGCTGGACCTGTTTTCTCTTTACTCTATCTGTGGGTCGGTTTGGAAGAATTTTGAGGGGCAGTTATCCTTTCTTATGTGTGCAGTTTCTACACCACCTAACTTATTTAGATTTGCACATTCCATTAGGCAACTTGTGAGATGAATTCAGCTACATTGGGATCATCTTTGTTTCCTTCAGTGGTAGCACTAGTGTTTCATGCTAAATTATTTTGAAGTTGAATTATAAGGTATTGTCCTTCTCTCCCTTCTATCTGTCTTTTTAGTTTTTTCAATTTTGAGACTATTTCAAGTTTTCCCATAATTTTCTGGTTTACTTTATTTTTTAATCATATCATGATGTGCTTCTGTTTCTTATGTGCTAATGGTTTGCCCCTTGTATTTTATTTTGGAGGATGCCCCTTGTACTTTGAACATAATAACAATCAGAGAGAACTGTAAGTAGAATTCTGTCTGTTCTGTTGGAATACACTAGACATAAAAAGTGAACTTTGGAATATGGTCTCTCTTTTTAAACATAGGATTTGGAGAATGCTTAAGATTTTTTTGAATATTGTATCAAAGATTGGAAAATACTTAAGCTACTATATGATCAACTACTAATATTTTGATTTGCTTACTAGAATTTTCATCACTCAATTAGGCTGAGTCTTTGAACATAAAGATTTGTTTTTCTGGTTGCAGGTGAAAGCAATAAGTATGTTGCAGGGTCTGACCGGATTGTCGCACACCTATCAAAAATACCTATTAAACTAACCTGCAGCTAGTGGTAACAGGATCGTATCCACGAGGAAACAACAACCACTGATTAATTGAATTTAAGCAT
>SNQN01009559.1:13286-24924 GCA_008642245.1 Bassia scoparia
AAAGTCAAACTTACCAGTATAATAAATAGCTGGAACAGCAATAAATCGTAAATTAAGATGGAACAGAAAAATAAATAAAAATCAAAAACTAATCTGTAAACCGAAAACATCAGTCAGTTCGAGATTAATTATGAATTAGTAAATCATATGAAAAATCTGGAAATTTAACAAAAGATGTTAATAGGCTGTTAAATCTCTCGTTAAAAATTTCGTAAAATTATGAACAATAGAATGAAACTTAAAATATACTAAAACTAAAAATTTATGTGAGTATTTTATATATAAACAAACACTTTTTGTAAAAGTTTTATAAATTTTCGTGGAGTTTTGATATTTTAATAAAAAAAATTTGTGAAAAGGTAAGAAATATATTAAAAACCAAAATAAACGTACACAAGAGTCAAAACATACAAACCAATCCAACATCCATCACTTGTTTTGCTAGCATCATTCTCTTCTCCTAAAGCTACCTTCTAGGAAGGGTTCAGAAGGAGAGAGCAATCACATGCTACAAGTGAAGGCAAAAAAATACAAAAACCAATTAACCAATCAAATTAACAAACCAGAGTTTATCATTACAAGGAACCTTYTTGGGCATTATGGTAACTACTCTCCAATATACATCATGCCTAACAACAACGATCGTTGCATCATRAGTAGCAATGGAATGCCTMCAAAGTCCAAACAACAACATTACGTTGTTTCCCAATGTGATAAAAAAAGAGCAGAGTATAAACACTGGATGACTGCAGATCTAAATCTCCGCTAGCATGGTTTGACGATCCAATCCATGAACTGCTGCAAGGAACTATATTKCTTCCTTGCTAGCCCAAGCCTCTACTTACATTCTCGGACATAAGGACAACATACATAGAGGTGCTCAATAGATTCAGGTTGAGACTCGCAAAGGGGACACTGATCATCAACCAAAATACCCATTCTGGAAAGACGATCTCTAGTCAAGAGCCTCTGCCACATAATCAACCAATATAGGAAACTGTGCTTAGGAGCACTTAGCCTATTCCAAACTCATCCTGCYCAATGCACCTCAGGCAAATAACCCCTAAGCCAAGTATAGCYAGACAAAGCACTATACCCTTTTGAGTGGAAGACCCACCTTTCACCGTTGTAGCCAGCTCGAGATTTATCTTTAACATGACAAAGCTGCCTCCAATACCAGCTAACAGATGAAGACGGGACATAAGTCTTCCAATCACGACCTTTTAAATTTGATTAACCCACTTGGCCTAGAGGTTATCGGCCTTAGAGACAATATTCCAAATATATTTCCCCAACAGAGCAAGATTCCATGTATGAGATTCTTTAAAACCTAGCCCTCCTTACCTCTTCTTTCTACAAATTAAATCCCAAGCCACTAAAGGGGACTTATTACTAACAATTTTTCCATCCCACAAAAATTCCTACAAGCAGCAATTACACCATCAATTACTTTGTTTAGGAGGAAGAAATTGAAGCCCAATACGAATGAAGGTTTAATAAAACAACATTTACTAACTGGGTTCGGCCAGCATAAGACAACTTTTTAACCCCCCAAGTTCCAAATTTGGCAGTGATCTTGTCAATTAAGAATTGACAATCATCATGGCTCAGTTTTTTTTTTTTTTTTTTTTTTTTTTTTTTGCGCTAATCTTCACACCAAGATAAGTAAAGGGGATGGAGTCCTCCTTGTAGTGAGACAAGTCAAGAACTGTTTGCTTTACCTAAGGGTCCATATTACAAGCATACAGAAAAGATTTTCCAACATTCGCAAAACCATAGGCAGTAGCAAAAGTGGCAAGAGCTCGGAGGTTCARCATGACAGAGTTAAAATCCCCTCTACAAAACAAGATCAAATCATCCACTAACACAATGTGGTTTAATTTTAGACCCCTGCATCTGTGGTGAAACTCATACCCCTGTTGATTCCCAGCAAAAGTGAGGAGTCTTGTTAAATATTCCATACAGATAACAAACAGCAAGGGGGAGATAGGATCCCCTTGTCGAAGACCTCTTTTTCTTGCAAAAAAAACCATGGATTGTGCCATTAGAGCAGAGAGAGTAGGAAGCAGTAGACACACAAGCCATCACCCAATTAACAAACTTGTCAGGAAAGTTCATTGAGATCATAAGTTCTTGCAGAAATTGTCAATCCATTGAGTCATAGGCCTTTCTGATAATATTTTAATAAATTATTACATTGGATTGACAATTTTGATTATAAAATATTTCCAGATTTATACAAATGATGTTTTGATGTTCTAAAGGCTATTTTTAATAGTAAATGAGTGTATTAAAGTATTGGTATATTAATTAGTTGTTTTGGAACAAGGATTTAAGCCATACAATATTTTGTATGTTGAAAAGAAATTTGGAAAAATGGAAACAAATAATCCCACCTTTTGGTGTTCTACAACTAATAATCCGACCTGAACGAAATCCCGGAATATACTAAGCTTGTATAGTAATATTCACTTATTGCACTAAATCACCTATTACCCTCTAAATCGGTWACCATTAAGTCAATAGCCCACTTCTTCCCTCCGTAATCTAATATTATATTGCTAAACCTCCAAAAAATTGAAAAACCCTCTTATTCGTGTTCTTTCATTTTGAAAGTGTCTCATGAGCTTCCATTGAAGGTCTTGGAAGCTTAATCGTTCATCTTCTCRATAAATTTGCGCGAATTTTATGACAACAGGTAAGTWTATTCTTCAATTATGTTTCTTTGATTTTGTAATTGGTAATTTCTTTGAGTCGATCATGTCTGTGGTCTGTTTTTCTGTTGGTTTTGTTATGTGTTCTTCCAAAATTGTTGAATGTTGTTGATTTTCTTCAATTTCCTTATTTTATCATTTGAATTGGTTGTTATTTGCTTCAATTTTCGATAAATAATTCCTTTAGCAAGCCTAATTATGTGTTTGTGTTTGCTTGTTTTTGTGATTGTGTTGTGATGGGTAGTGTGACTTTGAAGTTCTACCATAGTGGTGTGTTTAAGACGATTGGTGATTCTTATGCGTATGTTGGGGGTAAGGTTAGGACTTTTGTTGTAGACCCTGATGAGTTGTGCTTCTGGTATCTTAAGGAATTGGTTCAAAAGTGTGGGAATTATGAAGCTATTCAATTGATTTACTATCTTGTTCCTGGTTGCTCATATGTAAATGAGTTGAGAAAGGTATATGATGATAATGAGGTGAAGGATATTGGAGAAATTATCCTGAAATCAAGGTGTATAGACCTGTTTGTGGTCCATAGCAATGTTGAGTTGGATTTTCTTTTACCTCAACATATATCACAAGTAGGTGAGAGTGGTCCTGTTTTGACTTCCAATGAAGCAAGACATAATAAGAAAAACCCCATGAGAGCAAGTGGTAGTGGTCCTAGGAGGATTGTTCTTACCCAAGAGTCACATATCCAACAGGAAAATAACAGTGGTAAAGAATCTGTGAATGTGTCACTTGCACATGTCCAAAAGTTCAATGGAAGTAGCTTTACAGCTAAGAAAGGGAAGTAATTTCCGAAAAGTAACCCTATCTTAAGCAAACCTCTTATAACCATTCAAACTAAACAAAAGCAACCTAAAGCTAAACAGAAACAACCTATCCCYATTTTTTCAAAAACTCCCATCCCATAAGGTTATGAGTGGGAAGATCCCAGACCAGAGAGTCCAATTTCATTGAATGGGCTGATTGGGTCAGTTGATTATGATAGTGGTTTGGAATATTATGATGGAAATCAAGAAGGGGGGTTTGAATGGTATGTTGAGGATGAGGGGGATGGGGATTTCGAGACTGATTTTGAATATATTCCTACTAAGGAAGAAGTTGAAGGAGGTGATAGTCAGGACTCTGATTATGATGGTGTTGTTGAGGAAGATTATGAAGCTGGAGAACATGAAGATGATCTGAAACACCTTAGGGATGATCATGTGTTTGATGATGTTGATTCAAGTGATGATGAATTCAAAGCTGCTAGGGAGACTGTGAAGGGATTCAATAAGAAAATTCTTCATCTTGCACACCAACTTCAAATTGATGCTACAGAAGGAAAGCTTGGATCACAAAAAGTAACAAAGCAAGCTCAACAAGTTGTTGTTGTTGTTGTTGTAGGTGAAACTGAACATCAAATCTCTGATTAAGAAGATTCAGATGAGAAAATTCACACACCACCTGATGGTGAAGATGATCTTACTGTAGCTGAGAGGAGGGAAAAAGGAGTCTTCTGGTTGGTAAATCCACTGACTTCTCAACATTTTAATGGAAAACTAGGAAGAATTTCAAAGCTGTTGTGGCCAAGTATGGTATTTATCAAGGGAGAAATGCTTCATTGTGGTGAGTGATAGGGGCAGACAACAAAGAATTGGTGTGAGGTGCAACAATGAATGCCCTTTCAGAATCATTGAGAAAGATTTTGCCTAMAAAGTCAAATACTTTGCTCATAGAAAGCTCCATGGGAGCATGAAATTGCACTATGCTAAAATTGGGAGGTATTTGGAGGCAATCAAGGAATCTGGTGAAGGCACAGATACTAATATGGTGACATACATGAAAGAAGAAAGGCCACCTCAGATATTTCAGATATTATACATGTGCTTTGATGGAGTCAAGAAGGGATGGAAAGAGGCATGCGGGAGAATCATAYGTGTAGACACCTAAAAGTGTCTCCAAAAATGAGTAATCAGTGATGAAACATACCGCGTCTCGCGATTGTTTCRACTTAGAAAAGATGCTTTGAACTCACAAAAGTTGGAAATACGTGAGGTCATACTCGGAACTATTGAGCAAAGAACAAATAAAGGGGGCAAAAATATTTTCTTTTATTTATTTTACTATTTAGGATTGTAAGAAATACTTTATATTGGTGATTCTCCATAATCCACATTTTCATTTGTCACTCTTCACATTTTTCTGAGCTCACCAGTATTTTTAGATTTTTTTCTGATTTTTCTATATTTCTAGTGATTTTTATAAGTTTTTATTACGCAGAAAATACAAAAAAAATACAAAAACAACAAAAATACCCCGGAAATACGTGGACCTTCTAGAACAATCTCTAGAACTCCTTTCTGGAGGCAGGGTGTCTAGGTGCGTCGAATGAAGGCAAATTACGAAATAAAATCGGAGGAAATTCAAAAAAATACGCGGAGAATAATCGATGCGAAATACGCAGGGCCTGCGTATTAATACGCTCTAGGCTGCGTATATACGCAGGTCCTCCTGCTATAATAGTTCTAGATTTTTCCCTCCTCGTGCTTGTAATACGTGCCTTTGCTCATTTCGAACGGACACACACGTCATTCACTTGCACGTCCCTGCATCAATTCTGTTTCGATCCAACGAGCGATAAACAAGGTTTTACTTCTGAGATTTACTCACCTACAACTCTCTTTCGTTTTCTTTTAACTGGATTAATTATTATCACGAGTTCTAATTTAATTTATACAATGTAGAGAAACCGACTTTTGAATCCCTTCATGTAAATATGTAGGATTGTTATTCGTGTTTTCGAATTCTTTCGTTAACGTTTATTATTATTATCTCTCACTCTGTCACAACTTATCATTATGCATATCATTATTGTCATACTAAAAACTGTTTTCTTTGTTTTGATTAGCATTTCGTCATCAAAGGACGTTCTCTTTTAAGTTTTATACTTTAACGATTTGTGTACTTGCCAGAGACTGGTGAGAAGGACTATACATATCATTAATATATGGCTTACTAACCCTTGTTTTCATGCTTTCGTTTTTACACTTCTGATCACACGACTTGTATATATGTGCTTGACAAGACGCGGAATTTGGTATTATCACATTAAAGCAGAGTAATACATGGCGACCGATTTTCTAGGCCCTTGTATATTGACGTAACCATTGAAGCGATGCTTGTCATTGTTAGAAGCTTGATTGTGTTCAATAAGTAACCACCTTAGTAATCTATTTAGGTAAGCGCTAAATAAGATTTCAAAATTGCAAGATGTGGTGCATCCAATAATGTAGACTTTGAATTAGGCAATTACAATGAGACCGGTAGAGGCCCCCAAATGCGGGGCGGTATTGGAGGTTACTGGATTCAATTGTATCATGTCCGCAGACCCACGCTGGTTATTGGATATGGCGGGGGCCATTGTTTGGCACCGAAGTTCGGGCGTCCCGTGAATAACCTAATAAGGCAAGGGCGACTCCCTTACCGACAAAGCTTACCCCAATCGCACTCACGGCGTTCCGTGGCTCAAGCCCACCAAAAAGCAACCGATGTAGTCCAAGCCGCCGCGGCCCGCCTGAGAAAGCGCGGGGGTAACGGCCCACGTCCTACAATTGGGCGACTTCACTGGGATGAATCACCGTAGGTGTGAAGTGGCACAGACTTGAAAGCTCGTGTAATCCAATTCATCGAACCTTATCTGGATTTTGCATTTTGGCATGGTGACCTTTCGAATAATGGTCGCGCCTTAGGCTCCTTGGCTCATATGGCAATGTCTATCTCGAGACCGACCTTAAGGGGGATACTAAACCTTGGTTGCATGGTGTTAATGGATCGCATGGCTTAAGGCAAGTCCTATCCCGCCCACATACGCTGCGTAGTGCAACGTGTTACAGATGTCGTGACATAAGACGGTAACTCGGGCCATACAGCACTTACAGGTGAAGTGGTGAAATGGACCCAGCCCCTGCCTTAGCGCTGTGGTACACCGCTTACTTAACTAGACTGACCAAAGTTGACTTGTCAATCATTTCATGTATATATGTGCATTGTATGGCCCCCTAAGCCATTGTATAAGTCTTGACCTTAACACAGTGTTCAAAATCACATTCATGTAGTCCATGGTCACTCTTTAGTTCACACATCAATCATTTAATAGCCCATAGACGTAGTGACCTCTATACCTACTGGACAATAGTTCACTAGGACTTTGGTCCTTCAAACATTCGACCATTGAGTCCACAGCAGACTGTTGCCCAGGTCTTGACCTTGACCATTAGAGTAGGCATAGACTCTGACCTTAGTCTTGACCCTTACCACTAGGGTAGGCAAAAGACTGTTGACCTAAAGACTTTTGACCTTGGACGAACTTACATAGGATGACCTGGCCTAACTTAGACGGCGACTTTTAGCACATTCTAGGCATGACCCTAACCACTTAGGACATTGTGCATTTCATACATATCATATGTCATTTTGTGCCCTTTCGAAAAAAACAAAACCAAAAGAAAAAAGCAAAAAACAAAAAAGAAAAAACCGAAGGGCACCTTGCATGCATGCATTCATTAGGAAGATGACCAATAAGTAATTAGGACATTCATTTGCACTGCATCCATAGTTCAATTAATGACCAAGGAGGTTCACTAAGAGTTCAATTCATTTTTAAACAGGTGGAAGCCGTGCTCCATCATCCCTTTCTCCGCCCCAAAGAGTTTGAGCTCCTACAGCCCAATCGCAAACCTAACCTCTCCAGCCTCATTACCATTAGCCTAACACCACAAAATCCCCTCGCCAACAAGAAAGCTCCAAAAAGCTTCCGAGCAATCAACAGGCTTGAACGCTAAGATCAAGGAGTTGACCTCGAGCTTCTTTCCTTGGACACGCAAGCTGTTTGAAAAGGCGATGCCAAAAAGCCATCGACCCCATGCTTTTTACCAGAGACCAACCTCCTCTTGACCCCAACCTTTCGACAAATCTGCCCAAGGATTTCTCTCAGCCGAAAGACATACAAAGGTTCAAGGCCGACTGATGACCCTCGATTCTATAAAGGGATTAAGAACCACCAATGACACTTAAAGGGAATTTGACTCTGCCTTGTTTCCACATGGTTTTCCCTTTCCTTGAAACCAGATATGTCAGAAGTGGTTCTTTTCACTCCTGAGAAAGAAATTTAGCTACTTGGGAAGACATCATCCATCGCATATCATTGCAAGATACAGCAGGGTACATTCAGACCCAAACAGCCTTCCGAGAGTTTGAAATCCTTAAAATAAGGAGAGCACGAGGGGCACTACCTATTTGACTAGATGGAGAGGAGTTGCTTGCCACCCTAGTCTCTCCGCTCACTGAAGAAGAGATGGTTAAGACTTTCATTTCTTGGCTCCCCAGCCAAAATACAAAGATCATCTCAAGTATCCGGGCCTTAACCACATTCGCAAAAGGTCTACGACATTGAGTGGACATAGAGGATGATCTTCTTTCAAGACTTGCCATGAAGCCATGTAGGGTCCTTTAGCTTAGGGTCGAGTCGGAGAGTCCGTTCCCTAGACTGTGTATCACACTTCTTTTCCTCCCATTTCGGGGTCTAATGGGTGGCATTCAGGTTTAGGAATAATTCTGCAATTAGCCGGCTGGTAATTAAATCCTTTTGGTAATTAATAAAACTTTAATTTTCAATTATCATCGCAGCCCCGATATAGTTTGTGCTGGTCTAACTTTAAGGAATCAAGATTATATCGACCTCACAATCTAATGGACATTGCCAAGGAGGGCCTTGCTTCTTAGCTCCACAAATAACCTCTTCCTGCCATTCCCGTCTTCAGCAGTCAAAGATCCCTTGCATCCCGTTTGAGCCATAACACTATCATTCAGCCTATGTTTCTTTCATCACCACACATCGCCTAAACTGTTGGATCAAAACGGTGCGTTAGGAAATAGACATTGAAAAAAAAGAAAAAAAAAGAAGAAGAAAAAGGCAAAAAGGAAAAAGCAAAGTCAATTGCCGCAGTTATAGCAAAGTTCTCATCAGAAACGGGCAAAAGTCAATCGTAAAATCAAAAGTTCAAAGCCAATTCAAAGAAAGATCAAAAGTCAAAAAGCACACTGCGCCACCACGGGGATCATCGAGCCTTTTCAACCCTCAATACCACAGCCCACATACAACACAAAAGCCCCTCTCACACGAGGCCATTGTCCCAAATCATCACAAGAACTACGACGGTCTGATTCAAAAGGATACGTAGGAAGCCTCTTCTCGGGTCGACTCAATAACTCAATAAACACTCTCGAAGGTCCACTCTCTCATATAGTTGATTCCCTTTAAAGTCAGAAGCACAAGATTCCTAGTGTAGCACCCGGCATAGACTCGAGCTTGAACCTACATCATCAGCTAACCACATCAATCCCCATTACTTACCCTTAGTCACCAAATTTTAGCCTTGTCTTTTCTTGCTAACCTTAGCCTATTTCTTCATACAACTCTTAAGGGCTTCTCCTCAAACTCTTCACTTAGGCTATCTCTCTGTAGCAGTCATCAGGCATCCTCCCAAAGCATCGCCATGTAGCATTCCTGCCATGTTCCGTCCTCATGCAGCATCTCACTCAAGTTACCGGATTTGGGCAAGTCAAATCACGATCCTCAATTCCTTACCAATTACCGCCACAGCAAAAGCTAAGCCAAAAACCCATGACTCCACATAAAATCACGTAGCCTTCACCTTACTCCTTCAGCCATTGCCACCAACTCGATCAAGCCGGGGGCTCACAGCACTAACAACCATCGACACCAAAAATTAAGCCAATTCCCATGATGCACGCCAACCCCCATGGGCTTGGGGGCTCACTGCGCAATCACATGCCAGTCACCTTGCTCGACATGGGGGCTTGAAGAGCGGCTCCATCGCCCACAATCATTTAAATTAGTCTAAGTTTCCTTGGTCATTTCATGCAGCTAGGTCTAAGAATACGCTGCATTAACACATATAGCCATTGCCAACCACTTATAGCATCATATGCATGAACATATACAAACACAATCATGCCATATGCATCCTGCACAAACCACATTACATTGCACATTGCATAGACCACCTCCACACAAAAGGCTAGGCCCATCTACATGCAGAACGTCCTGAGTTGCCCTCCGTTCCGAATCGGATACTTTGACTTTGTCGACTAAACGAGAATTTTCGCCTCTTCGACTTGTCAGCAAAGGGGTGGCTCTTCAACAAACAGCTCCCTTATACAAACTTCGGGTTTTGAATTTTCTCCCGCACCCAGGGAAATTACCATACAGCAACGCTTCGGGCCTACCGATTTCTCCGCTACAGAAATCCCACGCACAAGCATCTTCGTCGGGCTACGATTCTCCGCAGCAGAAATCTCAGCACAAGCATCTTTCTGGGTCTATCGATTTTCCCTCCGCTTACAAGAAATCCAGCACAAGCATTTATCGGTCGATTTCTTCCGCTATCAGAAATCCAGCACACCACTCTTTCGGGTCTATGGTTCTCTCCGCTAAACAAGAAATCCTCAAGCAAATACATTCGGCGTCTTGGAAATCTTCTCGCAGTTACAAGACACGTTCCAATCACACATCTTGGGTCTTGGAATCTTCCTCGCCGCTACAAAAGTTCCGTCAGCACGTCTTTCCGTTGGAAATTTCTCCCACTATAGAAATTCCGTTAGCATCTCTGGGTTTGGAATTTCTCCGCGCTCAAGAAGTTCCGCGCACTCTTCCAGGTTTCTTGGAGTTGCTCCGGCAACACAAAATTCCAACGGCAAGCAAATCAAGACCGCTTGGGAACACGGCTAAGTGTAACGATAAAACTTTGTTTTGCAGGTACCAGACGAAAAAGGGTGACTCAGGGTCGTAGAACGTCCTTGAGTCGCTTCTCCGTCCCGAATCGAATAACTTTGACTTTCGTCTACGAGACTACATCTTCCAGACTCATCAATGTGGGGGCTTCTGTAAAGACACTAAAAGTGTCTCCCCAAATGACGTAATCAGTGATGAAACATACCGCGTCTCTCGATTGTTCGACTTAGAAAGATCTTTGAACTCCACAAAGTGGAAATACGTGAGGTCGATACTCGAAACTATGAGCAAAGAAATTAAATCAGGGAGGCAAAAAATATTTTTATTTATTTATTATTTTTCATTTTAGGATTTTTTAAAAATTACTTATATATTGGTGATCTCCATAATTCCACTTTTCATGTGCACTCTTCACATTTTTCTGAAGCTCACGCATTGCATATTTTAGTATTTTTTTCTGATTTTTCTCATATTTTCTATGATTTTTATAAGTTTTATACGCAGAAGTTAATACAAAAAAAAAATACAAATACACAAAAATACCCGGAAAT
This sequence comes from Bassia scoparia, assembly GCA_008642245.1. Taxonomy (NCBI): domain Eukaryota; kingdom Viridiplantae; phylum Streptophyta; class Magnoliopsida; order Caryophyllales; family Amaranthaceae; genus Bassia; species Bassia scoparia. The sequence goes on from SNQN01009559.1 coordinate 24,353, forward strand.
CACGTGGAACCTTCTAAAAAACTCTAGAAACTGCTTGCCTTCTGGAGAGCAAGGGTGTCTAGGTGCTACGATCACAAGCGGCAAATCAAAACGAAATAAAATTCGGAGGATTGACGAAAAATATGCGGAGAAATAAATCGAGCCAAATTATACGCAGGCAGGGCCTGCATATTATACGCTCCGGTTCGTTCGATCCTTGGCTGCGTATTATACGCAGGTCTCCCGTCTGACGAGAGGCGCGTAATAAGCAGGCTCCTGGTATACAAAACGCAAGATTAAGCAGATCGCGTATAGTACGCAGGAGACAATGCGTATATAACGCATGGAATGAGCTGCGTATAATAACCTTCGAGATTTCCCGTTCCCGTTCGTCCATAAATACGTGCCTTGCTCATGTTCGGACGACACAGCCCGTCTATATTGCCACTTGCAATAGAACATTATCCCTTCAAAACTTGCGTATTCACAACACTCATCACCACCTCTCATTATCTAACTTCTAAACACGTATAAGCATTGTGCTTTGGTTCACTAAGGCATCAATTCTGTTTTTTCGAATTCCAAGCGACGAT
>SNQN01009560.1:0-17252 GCA_008642245.1 Bassia scoparia
GAATCCAGTCCAGCACTCCAAAACTAAGTACATTGAAATTTGGCACCACTTCTTAAGAGATAATGTTGAGAAAGGCTTGGTGGAGCTGTTGTTTTGTAAAAGTGAAGATCAAATTGCTGATATCTTCACTAAACCTTCGTGTCGAGAGTCATTTTGTATATTAAGAGTCTTATTAGGATTTGTTAGGTTTTAGAGTGCTTTAAGTCTTTAGTGTGTCATTAGGACTAGTAGGTTTTGGTGATGTGGCTTTTACTATTTCCCTTAATGATTAGCTACAATTGTATTCTCTTGTATGGTGTGTGTACATACCTATGTCGAAATCCTTCTGGTGTTGTGTAGATGGTTTAATATCTCAAAAGGATTGAAAACCATTGTTGCAAGAAAATAGGTTTGTTGAACTAAGTTTGCTAGAAACACGGTGAAGTGGTTCTGTACAGGTACCACCAAGGGGAAACAGCAGATCAGCTCTGATAAGTCATTCGAATAATATTTTAATATTTTTGGAAGATTACGATAAGATATTTTGTTTTTGGAAAGAATTTATTTTATTTCAGTTATTTAAATCCTCTAATCAAGGAAAATATCAATTGTTGCCAAATTTAAGGGTTGGTTGAGAAATTTAAGGCAAGTGATCATTGCTTCTTTCTTTTCATGTTTGAAATAGTACCGTTGCTCATTCAATTGGCTTAACCGACTCACTTCTTTGATCTCTACTTCTTTGCTCACTATATATATATGTGCTAATACCTAATTTTGCATTAAACTTCTCTCTCATCATCACTCAGAAACACACACTCTCTCTTCTGCCCTGTTCTCGAATTCGAAATTCAAAATTCGAAAGTTACTGTTCATCGGTGAGTACTGTTCATCATTAGTCTCGAATTCTTGATAAAATCTTGGCAAGCTATTATGGGAAAGAAAACAAACACGAACACAGCTCGACGATGCAGGGGAAGAGGACATGGAAGTGATTCCTCACATTCTCAGGGAAATACTGATGCATCCTCAAGCCTTGCTCAGGTTGATCAAATTCCCATCAAACCATCTTCTACTATAGCATCCAAAACTTCATCCCCCACAAAATTACCTACCACCACCAAAGAAGCACCACAAAAATCATCCTCACCACCAAAATCCACCTAGCAAATCACCAAGGACATTATTCCTCATCCTAGTCCCTCTGAGGATGTTGGTTCCACCATTAAGGAACCAGCACAATCTAAGAGGGAACAACACCATGAAACTCGCAGAGCTCTCAACTAGGAATTGGAGAATGTGGATATAGAGGATCCAGAGGCCGGAGATGATGAGGTGGAAATTACTGGTCAGAAGGAGGGGATACCGGTTGTGGATATTATTGTTCGAGGAAGGGTTACTCGTTCCTCAGTGAAGAATGAGATCGAGGAGGCCTAGAAGGAACAATCTACTAGTTCTATGCAGGGAACCAAGAGAATAGGGGTACCACCAAAAACCCCTCGTGCTATTAAAGGTAAGTTTGTAGAATCCCTCACTACTAGTTCTACTGAATTAAGTGCTAGATTGGTTCTTTCTGGTTGTCGAGTTGAGAAGGAATATTTTGAAGTACCTGCTTTGTCAGAATTTAGGAAAATAATAGAGTGTCAAGAATCGATGCCTTTATTTGATTGTTTTGCTGCTAATATTGTGGGGTTAGGGAATTTTATGTGCATCTATGTTAGTTTCCTAATATGTCTATTGGATCGAGAGTTGGAGGTATAGATGTTAGTTTGTCAATAGCATCTTTGGCCAAATTGCTGAATGTACCTAAGGATGGCTTTGATAAATACTCTGGGAATTACTGGCCTGTGTTAGTTGGGGTTACAATTGATGAAATTCATGACTTCCTCTTTGGGGGAAAATTACCTAAGAAGGCTGTTGTATTTAAGTTTGCAAATCTTAAGGAACCAGTCATGCTAGTTCTGCATTCTTTGTGCAACAAAGTTCTTCTTCCAAGGGCTCAACGTAGGGGAACAATACGTATTATGGAGATGGTTCTCATATATCTCCTAATGAAGAAAATTAAGATTAATCTTCCTGCCCTGATGTTGGATCTCATGATGAATTGTTATTACTCCTCCCACCACTCTCTGCCATTCGGTTTTATCATTACACAACTCTTGAAAGTGAACAAGGTTCCTCTTAGTGGAAATATTGTGCCGGTCATAGTCTTCACTAAGGCTATTCTTAAGCAAAAGGGTCTCGGCATTGGTTCTGATGTGTTGAGATTCAGAGTGGAGGAACCAGAAGAAGTGGTGAAGGAGCGCTCTAAGAAGAAGAAGAAGAAGAAGAAGAAGAAGAAGAAGAAGAAGAAGAAGAAGAAGAAGAAGAAGAAGGTAGAGGAACTAGCAGTCCAGGAAGCTGTGCTGGTGATCGAGGTAAGAGAACCACGAGGGTACCTTAGAGAAAATCATGCAATTGGTTCAGGGTTTGTCAACATCATTTACTACCATAGTGGAGCAAATGGAAAAGGAGTAAGCTGAAACTCAGTTGCTACTTCTTACAGTTCCAGACATTAAATCTTAGATGGCTCTATGTATTAGTTCCATTCCCCCACAAGCTCAAGTGTCTGCTCTTGTTGCTGTAACTATAATTGAGGTTCCAGAGGTTGGGGAACCAGCGCACACTCAGGAGAACCAGCAGCAAGTTGAAGGACATCAAGATGAGGAACCTAATGAGGAAGAAGGGGTCGAAGAAGAACCTGATGATGATGAACCAGAGGATGATGATGCAGATGACTAGGAGGAGGAAGAGTATGATGGAGAGAAGAGATGATGTTTGCTCCTGTTTCCCCTCCCCTTTATTTTTACTCTCTAATAACTGAATTTGCTGGTCTGTACTATTCTCACCCTATCCACGACATTCTTTTTATGTGGATTAGGGTTCTTTTGTTAAATTTTGATGGCCTGTATGAACAATTAATTCTACTATGGTATGAATTGCTTGACTAATCTTTCTTGCAGCATAACACTTGAATGGTGGTTGATGCCACTGTTTGGATGAGCATATTTAACAATTTGTGCGTATTGCCTTTACTTGAGAATCTTTTTAATGATGCCAAAAGGGGGAAATCATGTAGAAAGTTGAAGCTTGAAACAACTAGTTTAGATTGAGTCAAGTAATAGTAGTTTAGTATTAGAGTAGAGAGTGAGTTTTGTTTTTAGTTTTATTTTTCTAGGAACCAATTAGGTTAGCTAACTTGTTCAATTGAGTCATAGAGTCCATTTTAGAATCTACCTAGTCTGGCTACTTATTGCATCTTTATTTCTGTTTTGGTTATTCTGCACATTTATTTAATTGCTTGTGCTTTCATCTGGCTCATACTTGCTACTTCATCTCTGCTTGAGAATTTGGTGGTTTGTATTTGACTCAGAATGATTTCACGAACGTCACGTTCAAGTGGAATTTTACGAACTTCAAGTTTAAATAGCTCTTCACGAATTTCACGTTCAAATGGTTCTTCATGAACTTGATGTTCACGAACTTCACGTTCAGATGGTTATTCACGAACTTCACGTTCATATGGTTCTTCACGAACTTCACGTTTACAACCTTCACGTTCAAATTAGACTTCACGTCTTGGGGAACTTCACATTCGAATGCTTATTGCATGACCTTCTTTTGCCTGCTTATCTCCTTTGTGCTGCGTCCATCCACGAACATTTCTTCACTTAACCTTGTGATACTTTTTGTTGGTGCTTGCTTGATCTACTTATGCCTGCTTAACTTCTTTCCGGTTTCGCCTTCCAGGAAAACTTGATGATTAACGTTGCGTATAACAACGCTTGCGTATAACGATATTTTTTTGCTGGTTCTTGCTTGATATGCTTAACTCCTTTCTCGGTGCTACCATCCAGAAACATTTGGGTGCCTGCTTGATCTACTTATGTCTGCTTATCTCTTCTTCGGCTATGCCATCAAGAAAGACTTTTCACTTAATGTTGTATAGTGGTATCTTTTGTTGAAGTTATTGCTGAGGATTGGTGTTATTGAGCTGCAGGGGATCTACTGTACCTCGACTAAGGATTCTTTGATTTTGATTTTTGCTTTGACCTTTGTTTTTGCTCTGCTTTGGACTATGGTGATTGTCCTTTTAATATGTTTAGTCATCCTGGTAGGATGTTTTGTGATGTTGGTGCTTTGAACTTTGAGGAGGAATAGAGAATTCATGCACTTGTATTAATGTCCACTGAATGATTATTTTGCAGAGCCAATTGATATCTAGAAGTCAGCCCCCAGAATGTTGTGCATGGCTTAGGAAGCCAGTCCTTGTTTGCTAGAATAGGAGCCTAATGCCTGTGTGAAAACCCTAACCCGTTGCTAATGTGAGATGCAGGAGTGTAGCTTAAGCGGAACTTGACTTTGCTAAGTTGGGAGATGCTAGCGATGACATGATTTGCGTTGCTTTGGGGTTAGCCGCCCGTGGCTCTGTACCTGCAAAATTTGCACATAAAGTTGGATGCCCGTGGCATTGTATCATGCAATTGCCTAGACTCCTTAACTTTGAGTTGACTTTTTTGACTTTATATTTGCTTTTGTGACATTGACTGACACTATGCATGCAACTTATATGCGACATTGTGCATTGACTTGACTCTTTTGCGGCATCGTGCTTTGTTTTTACTATGGACATACAAGTCAACTCGACTTAGACCTAGTATGCAAGGACTATAGTGCAATGTTTTTGCGTAATGCAATGACTTTTATAGAACACTTAGTCAAGGATGCAAATACACGGTGATGTAATTTTAAAAATACATACAAGATAGAGCCTTCTTGATTGATGTTTTGGGATTAAGCCCCCAGMAAGTTGAGATGAAAACTTCCTTTGCGAACTGTGTTGAAAGAGGCATTGTATGGCTATCATTGGTGCAACGATAACCCCTCCAAATCATGATGACAGGCCTCTTGTGTTGTGATGGTGCTGTAGATAAACCTTTGCAGTGCTGGGAGCTTTAATGTTTGGAGCCTTTTTGCGGTGTTGAGAGGATTTGCACTTKTAGTTGTAAGGTCGACAAGGATTTGAACTTAGTGTACTAGTGAATCTTCATTRATCCTTCCATGCTAAGTGCTTCATGCGTGATTATRGGTAGATCATGAAGGWTTTGYTTTTCTGTCYTGAGCCCYCGAGTTTTGATATGCCGAGATACRGTGCTGACTCAACCACAAACTTGTGTTTGTCACTTGTTKAATAGCATGACATTGGTTGACCTCGGTGACAAATATGTTCTCACACAAAGTCATTGATCTGTTAAAGTTGAATGCGCTTCAAATGTAAGGAGCTTGCTGCTTTTGTTGTAAGCCCCTAATGACTTTGAGTGGTGGTGCAAAGATCATTGCAAGACTTGCAGGGAACAAGTTCTGAGGCATTTTCCTAAGGATGCATGCTTATGGAGCCATAAATTATACTTATGTTAGGAACATAAGTTTGGTGCTCCCTCGGTGTACGGGCACAAGGGCGTCACCAGGCCAGACTGGGTCCGGTCCCTCTACTCTGGGGGTACAATTAGTTGATTACTTGAGTTTTTGCAGAATTGAATTCTTGCATTTACGTACTTTGAGTATGCTAGGTGTTGTGTGTTTATACTTAAAACGAGTAGAGAAAGTCTCCACCGCACTTCTTTCGGGAAGCTGCGGAGCCCGGTTTAAGTCTTGCCTATAATTGCATATAGCAAGGCAAAGGACTCCATATCTGGTAGTGCACCAAAGGTTTGGATTAGGGGACAAGATTAAGGGCGAATTAGTGCACATTGCCCCCTCGCATCTAGCGGCCTCTACTCAGTCATTGCGTATTCATTGTCAAAAAGACAACAACAAAGGTATTTCCGTTTTAACCCTAAGCATGCAAATTACTATGCGGGTTGCTTAACAGAAATAGATGCACATAGGACTAATTTTTTGTTGCAACATGTGTTGTTTAGATCCGAATTCAAGGTGCATAAAAGCCAATTTGTATAAGAATTAGTCTTATTAGGCGTGAGAACAAGCAATTTGCTGGTCTTGTTTAAGACATAATAATAGTGTGATTTGGAAGCATGCAAGCATTCAACAAGGATTAAAAAGTTTGCCTAATATTGATTTTAATTCATGGCGTATAGTTGTTAATCAATATTACATAGAAAGTCAAATTTCTAACAAGCATGCAAAAGGGTGTAAAGAGATTGAGACATTGGCCTCAAGCTAACCGTGTAACACGATGTTATCGATCGAGAACGATGCCTTGGACCCTTTGAAACCCTTAAGAACCTTCACGAACCCTTAAGAACTTTAAAGAACCCTTAAAGAACTTTGAAATTTCTTTTGATGTGTTTACGAATTTGTGTAAAAGCTTGAAGAATTTTGAGAGTGTTTTAGAGAAAGAAACGGGAGAGAAAATGGCAAAATGAGTGTGTATGAAGTGTGTGTATGGGGCGTGAATGTTGCAAATGAAGCGTCGGGGACTTTTATTTATAATCAAGAGCTAATAAAGGAAGGAAAGTGGATGCAATCATGCCCAAAAATGGGCGCAATAGTGCCCAACCTTGGCGTAATAGCGCCCAGGCTTTCCCCCTGTTTTTTTCTCGACTTACCTTATTTTGAGCGGTGTAATTTAAGAAAAAAATATTTCTTGCGTACGAAAGCCTTTTTCTTGCAAGGGGAGATAAGTGGATGAACCTAGACTACCATGGGGAGTAATGCTAATAGGCCCCACGCTCAGGAATATTCTGAAAGCTTCCGAAACGAGCCGTTTCGTTCAAGTGCGCGTTTTTGCTTCGGAAATTCATAAATATTATTCTATAAGTCCAATAATTGTGAAAAAAAATGCATAAAATTCCTCGTAAAACATAGTGCATTGTGATAAATTTCGTAAATTTTGGAATGGTGTTCATAATTTAATTAATGATCGCAAAATTAATTAAATTGTTGAAAATTCCAACAAATGCCAAAAATGCTTAGAAAAATTCTGAAAAATTCTAGAAAAATGTTTAAAATAAGTTTTAATTATTTGAAAATTAAAACGCAGTTTAATGGGTACTTTGTGTAGCGAATTGTGCTCGGTGTAGTGAAAACTTGTCTTTTTAGGGGTCTGTTAGGGCCGCAACTCTCTCAATTCAGCTTGTGTGTTGCAAAGGGGTGTCTTATCATCAGTTGTCTTGGGATAGGGTCAAATGTAGGTATCTACAAAAGCCCCCACTTTGGCTGAGTTTGTAGAGAAGAATATATCGTAAAACGAAAGGCAAAGTACCCGATACCTGCAAAACAAATGCGTTAGTTTTACCTGCGCCTGCGGTTGTTGTTGCTTGCGTACTGCTTATCTATTAGTCCTTCTTTTGGTGTTGCTTTCTTTTCTGATTTGCTTGTTTTCGTCTCCATTATTGTTCACTGGGTATTTTTGTGCTCGTGCTTTTGCTGTTGTTTGCCTCTTTCCTTTTCAGTGCCACCGTCTAGGACTTCATGGGGAATTTGTGTCCATGCCTTCATCTATCTTTCCGCTTTGCCTATTCCAACGCGAGAGAGCAGGAACACTCTTTTGTTGTCATTGTGAGAGAGCACAACCTCTTTTCATCATCTTTTGTGGGCCTAGTTTCGTCTTCTTCGTTGTGAGAGATCACAACCTCTTTATGCGAGAGAGCACAAACTCTTTAGCCTTGTTCCTTCTTAACCGTTGTGAGCGAGCATAACCTCTTTAGCTTTRATTTCGTGTTAGCCGTTGTGAGAGAGCATAACCTCTTTATCTTTAATTTYGTCTTAGCTGTTATGAGAGAACACAACCTCTTTGGTTTTAATTTCGTCTTATCTGTTGTGAAAGAGCACAACCTCTTTTGTTTTAATTCTGTATTTGATGTTGTGAGAGTGCACAACCTCTATGGTTTTAATTTTGTCTTGGATGTTGTGAGAGAGCACAACCTCTTTGGTACCATCGTGAGAGAGAACGAACTCTTCATTGTGAGAGCGCACGACCTCTTTATGTGAGAGAGCATAAACTCTTTAGCACCATCGTGAGAGAGCACAAACTCTTCGTTGTGAGACAACACAACCTCTTCATTGTGAGAGAGCTCAATTTCTTTATTGTGAGAGAGCACAAACTCTTTATTGTGAAAGAGCATTTACTCTTCATGTGATAGAGCACAAACTCTTTATTATGAAAGAGCACAAACTCTTGATGTAAGAGAGCACAAACTCTTTATTTCGAGAGAGAACAACCTCTTCATACACCTTCATCCTCGCTTGAGAATTCGACTCAAGCTTTATCCCTTCTTGGTTAGTCATCCAGGAATACTCTTCAATAAACAATCTCTTTCAGTTCCCCCGTCCAAGATTGCCCCCTCTTTAGTGCTTCTGTCTAGGAGAATGCTACTTATATCCTTTGCCTGCTTAACTTGTTTTCGATGCCTGCTTGATCTGCTTATGTATGCTTAGCTCCTTTCTGGTGCTGCCTTCCAAGAAATATTTGGGATTAACGTTGTGTATAACAATGATCGAATATAGCCATATTTTTTGTTGGTGCCTGCTTGATATGCTTGTGCCTGCTTAACTCTTCTTCGGCTATGCCATCAAGAAAGATTTCCCACGTAACGTTGTGTAATGATGTCTTTTGATGTAGTTATTGCTAGGGATGGTGTCGTTGAGCTGCTGGGGATCTGTTTTACCTCGGCTAGGGATTCTTTGATTTTGATTTATTGCTTTGACCTTTGCTTCTACTCTACTTTGGATAGTCAGCCCCCAAAACGTGTCGCTTGGCTCAGGAACAATCTTAGTGTGCTAAACCAGGAGCCTAATGCCTGCGTAGATACCTTGACCCATTGATGTGAGATGCTAGACTGTAGCTTGGGCGAAACTTAGTTTTGCTGACTTGCGAGATGCTAGTGACAACGTGATTGGCTTTGCTTTGGGGTTAGCCCCCCTGGCTATGTACCTGTAAATTTTCAGATAAAGGTGGACCCTAGCTTTGCATTGGTTTATTTTAGGACTCACTTAGACTCCTTGACTTTGAGTTGAGTTGTTTGACTTTGCATTGGTGCTTTTGTGAGTTGATTGACTATATGCATGCAACTTATATGCGACACGGTGCATTGACTTTCTTCTTTTTCAATTTTGTGCTTTGACTATGGAATCACCAGTAACCTTGACTTAGACCTAGTATGCAAGGACTATAGTGCAAAATTTTGTGGAATGTGGTCTTTATTAATCACTTAGTCAATGAAGCAAATACAAGTTAATGAAGTTTTTGAAAATGTATGCAAGATAGAGCCTTCTTGACTAATGTTTTGAGCTCAAGCCCATAGCATGTTGAGATGAAAGCTTGCTTTGCAAACCGTGTTGAAAGAGGCATTATGTGGCTATCACTAGTGTAATAGTAGCCCCTCGAATTATGAAGAAGAGCCTCTTGTGCTGTGAAGGTGATGTAGATGACCTTTGCGGTGCTTGGAGCTTTAATGTCTAGAGCCTTTTTGTAGTGTTGAGAAGATTTTCATTTTTTGTAGTTGTAAGATCGACAAGGACTTGGACCTAATGAGTTGCTGAATCTTCATTGATCACTCCTTGTGCGGTGTTTCATGAGTGAACATGGGATTCATGTAGGTCTTCCTTTTGAACTTAGTCCCCTAGTTTTATTGTACAAATACACAGTGTTGACTCAAGTCATGAACTTAAGTTTAGTGCTTGTTGAAGAGCCTGACATTGGTTGAACACGCTAATGAATATGCTCTCGGCGTAGGAAGCACACAAGGTCCTTGATCTGCTGAAACTGAATGTGCTTCAAATGTGCTTCAAGTTCGGTGCTCCCTCGGGAAGAGAGCATGTTGCTGGAATGAGAACCCATATGTCAGGAACCATGGCCATGCCTTGTATAGTTGGTTGCATGCATGGGGACTCTAATGAAGTTGTAAGCCCCCAATCTTATTGGAGTAACCATTGATGTGCCAAGTCAGGAAGTTGAGTCTATTGATCCTTCGAGAAAGGAACAAGGAATGAGGACTTATTCGTGAATGCAAGCCCCCCCCCCCCCCCCCCACTTTGAGAAGTGGACTTTATGTTGCGCTAGACATGACACTATTGAAGCAAAGCCCCTTGAGCTTGTTGGAGCTGATTGATGTATAATTTTGACTCTATGAGCAAGAGCCTGGCAGCATGATTGCATTAGGATGAGTAAGAGAATCCTAAGGGTTGTAGAAAGAAAGGCTTGGTACCTACAAAACAAAAAGGACTCAATTTTGTGACTATGAGTGACACGATTAGGGGATTGATGTGGCTTGCTAAGAGATGTTGGTTTAAACTCGAGCCTATGAGAAGTTCTAGACTAAGAAGTGGTGCTTAAAACTTTTAGAAAAATCAAAGCAACATGATGATGAGAATGACCTCTTTATTTTATTTTTATTAATTTGGTCTGACCCCGATTATAGGCTACCAACATGTCCTAGTGGAATCAGACTAATCGTAGTTCGTGAGGTTGTGTGTGCTAATGATGCCTCATTTTTCTTAGAATGAAACCTTGTGGGATTCGACCTAGCCATGCTTGGATAATGCTCATTTAGAGAGGTCTTTTTTGGTTGTAATGTAGGATGTGTTTGGGGTGTGAGGCTTTTGGCGAACTTGCTACAACGTATGTTCGCCTTTGCATCTGCTTTGATGTTTCTTTTGTGAACTTTACAATGTGTGAAGTTGGGTCTAGACTTTATCACTCTTTGTTGCTGAAAATTTCCCTTTCGGCTTTTTTTTCTTTTTTTCTTTTTTTTTTCTAAACCACAACTTATTTTGCGTTTCAACTTTGTTTTGCTTTGCTTTGTGCCGCTTTGGCACCTTAGAGGTTAGGAAGATGTAGGTGTGACAGAAAAGTGGCCTTTAGTGTTTGTTTGCATAAGAAGGCTTAAAGTGGTTGCACTGGATTTTGTTTTATTTTGTACTTGTGATAGGGTGCATGGAGGGAGAAAGATATTATTGTAGAGCCACGAAGGAAGGCCTATTGAGCATGTCCAATTTAAAATTTTTTCTTTTTTCCATTTTTGAATTTTTTTTTTTGTGTGGTCATGTGCTGATTAGCATTTCATCATCGAAGTCGAAGCACATGAAAGCCTAAGAAAAGAATGTAAAATGGAAAAGAAATTTAATTTTGTGGAAGGCTAATGAGATGACAAAACTTATTCCTAGTTGACATAGACTCGACAAAAGGAAAGAAGAGGGAAAAATAATGTCTAGGTGGAGGGACTCTTCAACTCAACCTATGCTAGAAATTTTATTGACTCTTGCTCATGTCGCCTTCTTGTTGTGAACTGCAGGTGCTGTTGGTGACTACTTTGCTTCATATGCTTAGATATTCACCTCCTGGAGGGATAGGAAGGATCCCATCATCAATCATGCCTTGTATAATGGTCCTAACTGTGTTGCATAACTCGGTGGTGTGACCGTTACCATGGTGATACTTGCAATACTTTGATGGATCCCACTTTACAGACCTTTTCTCAATCGTAGGATCAGCTGTAGGACCGACTTAAGTGATTAGGATTCTAGTGCAGAGACGACCAAATGCTTGGGTGTAGGACATTCCAAGTGGAGTAAATTGGCGTTTGGAGCTTTGTGATTGAGGTGGGTTGCTTCAAGGGTACTCACATTAGACTTTTTCTTTCCTCCTTCTTTTAGGAAATCATCCTCAATCTTGATGCGAATTTTATAGATTTTTTCCAATGATACCAAACCTAAATATCTAAGATGGGTGCGATACTTAGACTGGAGGTTGTTGATGAATATTTTCACCATCTCTTTTTCTTTAGGAGGACTGATCATTTGGGTTGTTATTACCTTCCATCGTGAAAGGTAGCGCAGTGAAGCCCTCTTTGTCTCCTTGTTTGAGGATTTCGAGTTCCCTTAATGAGGTAGAAATTTATATGTTGCTTTGGTAATGATTCATGAATGCTTGAGTTATGTCATCCAAAGTAGGCACATCTTTATTAGGGAGAGAGAAGAACAACTTTTGGCACATTGGCTCAGGGACATAGGGAACACCTTAGGGAATGGAGCAACATTGATTCCTTTAAGTGACATGGTGGCCCTATATCCTTTGAGATGGATCTTGGGTTCATTGGTTAGTTTGAACTTTGGCAAGTCCGTTGCAGAAAACTTTTCGGGGATTTGCTGAAATATCCTTAAGTTCAGGTGTTTCAAAGTAGGCATTCTTGTTGGTTGCCTTCAGAATCACCTTTTCATGGTCTTTGAGTATGACCTTGGTTGATTTGGCTTGCTCAAGTGCAGCAAGCTTGGTTTGCGAAGCCTGGATGGTGGCTCGCATTTCGACAATAGTGGTGTTATTGTCTTCACCCATTTGTGGTGCTGAGGGACTGGAGGACCTAGACTTAGAGTACTGAATGATCCTGTTGGGCGAAGGAATAAGGACCAGAAGTTCCTAATGAGCTAGCCTTGCCAACCGACGAAGTCGCCGTGTAGATGACCCTATCCTACATGAGAGTGTATTAGACTTGACTTTTGCAAAACAATGCATGACTTGCTTCCTTGACTAGACTCAATGCATGGCCTAATAGTGATAATTCCTTGCCTATTGACTTGACTCAAAATGAAAATGCATGAACGCCAAAATCTGTTTTTTGCCTTTATTTATTTTTATTTTTTTACTCATCATTTTTATTCACTTTTTTTTTTTGCTTTTTTTTGTCCAATTGTTTTTTTAAAAAAAAAATTTAAAGGCAAATCACGAGTTTCGGTGCCTTTTTACAATTGCGATGCAAAAGACGCCTAACCGATTCTAGTTTACCATTTAGACATTACGACGCCAAAGGAATGACTCCTTGTTATATGAGACTACTACATGACTCATTTTTTGTTTAGTATGCAAAAATAGGGTCCTTAGTTAGCTAAAAACACACAGCATGTTGTCACACTAACATGATCCCTATATGCAAAAGGAAACATAAACAGTCTAGCCACCTAAAGTTTGTTGTTCCGTTTTCGAAATGGTCGGTTCGGGTGTCTAACACATGCGTAATATAGGATGCCTAACACATGTCGTCTTAAGGAGCTGAATTCGCATAACATTTCAAGTATTGCCCACACATCACTAAAGTTAATAGCTTTAGTGAACTCCTAGTGTAATCGCCAAAAACTATACGGGCGTTGGGACGTCATCGGGTCGGACTGGGTCCGGTCCCTATACTCGGGGGGGGGGTACAATTAGTTGGTGACTCAAGTTTTGCTCGATTAAAATTCTTGCATTTGCATAGTGTGAGTATGCCTGGAGTTGTGTATTTATACTCAAAACGAGTAGAGGAAGTCGCCATCACACTTCTTTCGGGAAGATGCGGAACCTGGTTTAAGCCTTGCCTATAGTTGCATAAAGCAAGGCGAAGGACTCCATGTCTGGTAGTGCACCAAAGGTCTGGATTAGGGGACGTAAGGGCAAAGTAGTGCACAACACCCCCCCCCCCCCCCCCCGCGTCTAGCGGCCTCTACTCGGTCATTGCGAGTTCTTTGTCAAAAATACATACAGTACGAAAGATATTTCCCTCTTAACCCTAAGCATGCAAATTACTAGGTGGGTTGCTTAATAGAAATAGATGCACACAGGACTAATTTTTGATTGAGACAAGTGTTGTTTAGATCCGTATTCAAGGTGCCTAAAAGCCAATTTGTCCAAGAATTAGTCTTATTAGGCGTGAGAACAAGCAATTTGCCGATCTTGTTTAAGACATAATAATCGTATGATTTGCAAGCATGCAACAAGGATTAAAAGGTTTCCCTAAGATTGATTTTAATTCATGTTTAATAGTTGCTAATCAATATTACATGCTAATTTGCATATAAAGTCAAATTTCTAACAAGCATGCAAAAGGGTGTAAAGAGATTCAGAACGATCGATAATGATGCCTTAGACCCTTTGAAACCCTTAAGAGCCTTCACGAACCCTAAAGAACCTTAATGAACCCTTAAAGAACTTTGAATTTTTTTTAATGTGTTTAACAATTTGTGTAAAAGCTTGAAGAATTTGAGAGAGTTTTAGAGAGAGAAATGGGAGAGAAAACGGCAGAATAAGGGTGTATGAAGTGTGTGTTTCAGGAGTGAATGTTGCAATGAACGGTTGGGGCCTTATATTTATAGGCAAGATCTAAAAAATGAAGGAAAATGGGAGCAATCACGCCCAAAAAATGGGCGCAATAGTGCCCAACATGGGCGTAACAACGCCTAGGCTTTTTCTCCTCTTTTTTTGCTCAACTTGCCTTATTTTGTGTGGTGTAATTAAGAAAAAAAGGATTTCTTGTGTCTGAAGGCCATTGGATTGCAAGGGAAGTTAGGGGATGAACCTAGACTTTATTGGGGAGTAATCCAAGCAGGCCCCATGCTCGGAAATATTCCGAAAGCTTCCAGAACGAGTCGTTTCGCTCAGGTGCGCATGTTTGCTTCAGAAATTCGTAGCTATTTTTATAAAAGTCCAAAAATTATGCAAAAATATGAATAAAATTCTTTGAAAAAAATAGTGCATTGTGTTAAAATGTTGTGAATTTTGTAATTGTTTTTCATTCAATTTAATTAATTATCGATAACAATTCATTAAATTGTGAAAATTCTAAAAATGCGAAAATGCTTAGAAAATTCAGAAATTTCTGAAAAATTCGAGACAAAATAGTTTAAAATAAGACAAAATTATTTTAAAATTTAAACTCATTTTTCTAAGTTTTAAAAATTTAAGCACCCTTGTAAATGGTTTAATTTTCAAATAAATTTTATCTTATTTTTAGACATTTTTTCTAGAATTTTTTGGAATTCTTTCCGAATTTTCTAAGATTTAGGCAATTTTTGGATTTTTTGGAAATTAATATAATTTTGCTATAATTAATTAATTATGAAAACAATTCCAAATTCACGAAGTTAACACAATGCACTAAGTTTTACAAGGAATTTTATTAATATTTTTCCATAATATTTGTAGTTGTGAAAATTATTTATGAATTTCAAAAATGCGCACTCAGAGCGAAAACGCCCGTCCAGAAGCTTTAACCTTCTAAAAAGTGGGGCCAACGTAAATTGCGCCCAAAGAAGTCACATTCATCCCCTAACCCATCGTGCAATAGTTACCCGTGGAAGCTCAAAATCATTTTCTTCCAAAATAAATGCACTAAATAAGCAATCGAGCACAAAAAGGGGGAAAGAAAGCTGGGCATAATTGCGGCCAGGTTGGGTGTAATTCGCCCAAGTTCTTTGCATTCTGGTGTAATTGCGCACAAATTCTCCTTTTTTAGCTCGTGCATATAACTACAAAGCCCCAACCCTTCATTTGCAACTTTCACGCATCACATACACCTCTCATACTCTCTGTCTCCTTAAACACTCTCTCACACACATTCAAATTCACACAAATTATTTTGCATTTCAAATACAATCACAAAGTTCTTTAAGAGTTATTTAAGGGTTCTTTAAGGTTCTTAAGGGTTCTTTAAGGTTCTTAAGGGTTCTTCAAAGGTTCTTAAGGGTTTCAAAGGTTCCTAGGCGTCGTTCTCGATCAAAAACGCCGTGTTGCAAGGTAAGTTTGAGGCCAATGTCTCAATCTCTTAACACCCTTTTGCATGCTTGTTAGAAATTTGACTTTCTATGTAATTGGCATGTAATACTAATTAACAAAATATTAGACATGAATAAAAAATCAATATTAGGCACAACTTTTTAATTCTTGTTGAATGCTTGCATGCTTGCAAATCACAAAATTATTATGTCTTAAACAAGAACGGCAAATTGCATGTTCTCAACCCTAATAAGACTAATTCATGGACAAATTAGCTTTTAGGCACCCTTTTAATATGGATCCAAACAACACATGTCGCAACAACAAATTAGTCCTTATATGCATCTATTTTTGTTAAGAAACTCACGTAGTAATTTGCATGCTAAGGGTTAAAACGGAAATATGTTTGTTGTTGTCTTTTGACAATGGACTCGCAATGACCGAGTAGAGGCCACTAGATGCGGGGGAGCATTGTGCACTACTTTTCTCTTATCCTTGTCCCCTAATCCAGATCTGGTGCACGACCTAACATGGAGTCCTTCGCCTTACTTCATGCAATTATAGGCAAGGCTTAAACCGGGTTTCGCAGCTTCCCGAAAGAAGTACGATGGAGACATCCTCTATTCGTTTCGAGTATAAAAACACAACTCTAGGCATACTCATACTATGAAAAAGCAAGAATTCAATTCTAGCAAAATTCGAGTCATCAACTAATTGTACCACCGGAGCAGAGGGACCAAACCCAGTCCAATCCCGTACAATTTTTGGTGACTTTACAGGGGAGTTCACTAAAGCTATTATCTTTAGTGATGTGTGGACAATACTCGAAATGTCATGCGAATCCAGCCTCTTAAAGACTCTAGGTRGTTGGACTATTTCTTTTTCATTTTACATATAGGGATCATGTTAGTGTGACGACGTGCTATGTCTTTTTTAGGTCACTAAGGACCATAGCTTTGAATATTCAACAACAACGAGTCATGTACGAGTCGTGTAACAATCTCATATAGCAAGTGGTCATTCCTTAGGCGACGTAATATCCAAATGGTTGTAAATTAGAATCGTTTAGGCTTTACATCTTTTGCATCACACAATTGTAAACGAGCGCCAAAACTCGCGATGCGCCTTAAAAAAAAGGAAAAAAAATTAAAAAAAATTAAAAAAAAACATTCAAATAAAATTCGGACAAAAAAAGGGGGTCCAAGTAAAAAAAACGAATTTTGGCGTTCTTGCATTTTCTTTTTTGAGTTAAGTCTATAGGCAAGGAATGATCACTATTAGTGTACGGGTGCCGGGGGATCACCGGGACGGACTTGGTCCAGTCCCTCTACTCTCGGGGGTACAATTTAAGGGTGGCTCGGTTTGTTTGCTAGAATTGAATTCTTGCTTTTGCATATTGTGAGTATGCCTGAAGTTATGTGTTTATAATGGAAGTGAGTAGAGGAAGTCGCCACCTCACTTCTTTAGGGAGGCTGCGGAACCCATTTTTAAGCCTTGCCTATAATTGCATAAAGCAAGGCAAAGGACTCCATGTCTGGTAGTGCACCAAAGGTATGAATTAGGGGACAAGGGTAAGGGTGAAGTAGTGCACAGCACCCCCCCCCCCCGGCCCGGCATCTAGCGGCCTCTACTTAGTTATTGCAAGTTCATTGTCAGAAAGTCAACAACAAACAATTTTCCGTTTTAAACCCCCCCGCCCCCCCCCGCCCGCACTACGGCCTCTACTTATTATTGCAAGGTCATTGTCTGAAAGTCG
>SNQN01009561.1:0-24919 GCA_008642245.1 Bassia scoparia
GTGCGATCTTCAATTGTTGAAATTCGCCAAGTAACAAGACGACAGATTAATTGGATGTTCTCTTGATCAAAGACTCATGCATGACCTAACATGACCTGTTCTTCCATATGCATGATCCTAATGCAAACTATATGAATGCATGGTCATCCTTTTCCCCTTTATTTTCGATTTTTTTGATTTTTTTTTTGTTTTTTTTTTGTTTTTTTTTTTTTTTTTTTCGGAAAAAGGATGACCTTTTCAAATAAGGTATAATATGCAATGTATGTTGAATCTATGTCTGACTAAAGACGCATGTCTATATGCTATGTGATGCGTTAAGTCCAATACGTACAGGCTAAGAGTCCTAAGTCACATATGCACTTCAAAGTAACCACGCAACATGATTGATGAGTTCAAACCACTGGGGTCCAGTTCTAGAGTACTGATGGTTCGACTGGGTTATGTCCAAAGTGATGTACCATGCCTAAAAGTAGAGCTGTGGGCCAGTTTTCACCACTAGCAATTAGCGATGTATGGCCAAGATACCTCTTATGCACACGCATCAGTAACACGTGCACCACACGGCATGGCGGGATTAGGACTTGCCTTAGCCATGCAATCAATTAACCACATGCAACCAAGTATTTCCCCCTTATGGTAGTCTCGAGCGTAGAACATGCCCATATTGAGACCAGGTGCCTAAGTCGTGACCTTATGCGAAGGTCACATGCAAAATGCAACAAAATTCAATAAAATGATGATGGAATTACAGACTTTTCAAGTCTTTCCACTTCACCTAACGGTGATTATCCCAGTGAAGTCGCCAAATTTTAGACGTGGGCCGCGCCCTCAGCGCTATACGCGGCGCGCAGCTTGCGACTTTACTACATCGAGGTGCTTTGCGTGGGCTTGAGCCACGGATCCCGCACGTGAGTGCGTTGGGGTAGTGTTGTCGAGTAAGAGGCTCCCACCGGCCTAAAAGGTTATTCACCGACGCGCCGAAATGTTGGTGCCAAATAATGGCCTCACGTCTGATCCAGTAACCAGTTCGTGGGTTCGGGACATGGTACGAATCAGACTATAACCCAATTCGCCCGCACGTAGCGGCCTCTACCGGTCTCATTGCAATTCCATTCATCACGATTATTGATGCACATAACTTACGTTTTTTAGCACCTTAGAAGCGTTCTAACCCTAAAATTACTATGAAAGTGTGTTTCTATTATGCACAAGAGACTACCTAACCTAGGAATTGTGACACACTTTGCATTAATCAAGTTAAAACGGTGCCTAAAAACCGGTTGTCCATAGTTAATCTTGATTTAAAGTGATTCACATAATTTCCGTCTTTGTTTAGCAAAATATATACAAATGATACAACAATGATAATGCGAAGTATATGAACCCAAAATATATATACAAACCAATCTTACCCTGAATCTGCAAACAAAACAAAGGTTAGTTTGTAAAATGAAACGAAACGAATCTTCCGCCTTGAATCGCTATATAAGACAAATAAAACAATTGTTAGTTCATGATGAAACACGAGCGCAATGAATCTTTCGCCTTGAATCGCTATACAGAATAAGAATCGTTAGTAAGACAAGGGAAAATATAAAAAATGAAAATAAAAGCATGAAAACCAAAACCATGGAAACATGAAAACATTAAGAAGAAATCCTACAATTTACATAAACGATTAAAAAGTGAGTTTCTACATGTTTATTAATTAGATCAAACTCGTAATAGTATTAATTAGATTGAAAAAAGAGTATGTTTAGTGGTAGTAATCTCAGAAGTTAACCTTGTATTGCTTGTTGATTCGAAAGGGAATCGATGCTTTGAATTAAAACGAATGTGTTTAGAGTGTTTGAGAAAGAGAGAGAGAGAGAGTAGACGTATGTCTCGGGAATGTTTGTCTCGGACTGAGCAAGGCAAGAGTGTATTTATAGGCACGAGGCAAAAAACGAGAAGGAAAACCCTGCGTATATACGCAGAGGAGCTGCGTATACCAAGTCTGCGTATATACGCAAGATGTCCTGCGTATATACGCAGAGAGCAGCGTATATACGCAGGCCTCTGCGTATATACGCTCCTCCATGCGTATATATATTTTCCAAAACCTCGAAATATCTTGATTTTCCTCCGATTTATTTGTGATTTCCCTTGATTCGACGCACCTAGACACCCTTGCTCTCCAAGCAGAGTGAGTTCTAGAGTGTTCTAGAAGGTTTCACGTATTTCCGAGTATGTTTGCGTATTTTGTATTTGTTTTGTATTTTCTGCGTATTCTGCGTATTAAACATTGCAAATTCATAGAAAATCATATAAAATCAGAAAATAATTTAAAAATACTGGCGGATTCAGAAAAAATGTGACGAACATGATGAAAATCAAAAAGCATGAGAATCGCCAGCGTAACTTGTTTGAAAACCTTTGAGAAAATCGAAAAAAATATTTTTGCCTTGTATTGAACCTTTGCTCAATAGTTCCGAGTACGACCTCACGTATTTCCAACTTTTGTGGTGAGTTCAAAGCATCTTTTCTGAGTCGAAACAATCGCGAGACGCGGTATGTTTCATCACGGATTACTCATTTGGGGAGACATTTTCAGGTGTCTACAACTACCCAAGGACCCGAAATTAAGGTAGAAAATAATCTCAACTCATCCCACAAAAATTTCCTAAACCTATACTTTAGACTGGCATAAACAACCGAAAGATAAAAGGAAAAAGAAGAAGCAGTTACCTGAACCACACCCTGTATGCATTGGTTGCTCTTTTTTATTGTTAAATTTCACAACCTCGAAGTTCCAAAGCACGACTATGCCTCCGGCGAAACCCTCCGTCTCCACCATGTCATGTTTATCAAAAGGCATTCCATTGAAAATTTCCACACAATGCTCCTTTCCCACTCGCAGTTTAGTAAGGATAAGAATGTTTGGCTTATGTGCATGCACAAGGTGGAAAATGTTGCTCTTGAAAGTGGGTCGAGCAATACCCCTACAGTTCCAAGCAAAACTAGTCATGAATTTTGGTACTGCAGGGGTAGTTAGGAGGTCCTCTTTCGCCTCCCAGTGCGTCATGCTTTCCATTAAGCACAGGTTGAGTTTGCGCCCTATCATCGTGCTATCCAGCTCCATGTTCTGGCCACTGAACTGAATATGAAAAGTTCGACTTTGTGCCCCTTTCTTTTCTTCTAAGGCTATTGTCACGAATATTTGTTCCCATTGTTATGCTGTCTAGCTTAATAGAATTGCATTAGACCAGCTTTCTATCAGCATTGAAGTATTCTGATATGTCAACTGATAAACGATCCTCGATTGACTGAGCATCGGCGAGGGATCGCACATCATAGCTAGAGCTGAATGAATGACGACGTTGGGGTCGCAATCCTTGGGATCTCCGGAGGTACCACTGGATCAGAGTGGGGGCTTGATTCGACATTTTTTCCAAATTAGAGAGATTTGGGAGGTGTTCTGGAATCAAAAATTGTGGTTATTTGTCCCCTATCACCGGTGGCCAAGCCATCAGAAGTTTCATGAGGTGCTATGGTGTTGATTTAAGGTCCCTTAGGATTCTCCGAATGACTGGATTCGAGACCCTTATTGGCTTCCCTCTATGGGCCTTTGGCGGTAGATAGTAAGTCATTTTGTTGATATTCACTTCCGGTTAGGTCTAAGTCGGTTGTTTCATGTTTGTGATGATCTCTTCGTTCATGACGTGCGTTAGATAAAAGGTACATGGTGGTTTCAATGGGGGTAGTGAGAGGGTTATTGGCTCAATTAGGTAGAATTGGAAATTTCCCGCCACACCTGTGTTCTTTCAAAGTTTTAATTTTGACGGAGGCGTTTCTTGTTTATCACCTCAGTCCAACTGCCGTCTTTATCAGCCCAGTCACC
Source organism: Bassia scoparia (assembly GCA_008642245.1). Taxonomy (NCBI): domain Eukaryota; kingdom Viridiplantae; phylum Streptophyta; class Magnoliopsida; order Caryophyllales; family Amaranthaceae; genus Bassia; species Bassia scoparia. The sequence continues at coordinate 3,881 of SNQN01009561.1, forward strand.
CTCATTGGTGTTAGTACCCACTTCTCCTTCGGTCGGATGTTCCTTTATTCCTCTACTTTTCTATTCCTCTCCGTCATTCTTACCCTCTTGCTGTTTTGTGGGTGGGTATTTTTGCTCTTCCCCGTAGGTTTAGTTTCGACCAGAAATTCCTGTTGTATATCACCAATCCATACTGTGAACGGAATATTCCCTTTGTCACTAACCAAACAACAAAGTCGTGCATAAGCGACCCTATTCCGGTGAGCGCCACTTAAATCTGCCTTGACAAAGTGTCATAGTGAATTACCCACACATCTGAGGACATCAAATGAGTTTAGTTTACTTTTAAATTAGCTTGTAACAACATTTTGTTTGGTCTTATATTTAACTTATGTCAACTATTATCACTCTGAATTAATAATATTATACTGCATTATTACAAGGTTTTTTGGTCCATAACTACCTTAGTTACACATTTTTTTGCAAAATACTACCTACATTAGAAAACCTTAGACATAACTACCTTAAATTTCCATTTTGTTGTTGACCACTACTTTGTTTCATTTTTCGGCGTTGACTTTGGTTTTTCAGTCATGAAAGWGCACGTGAGATGCACGTGATCTCATTTTTTGAGATTTTTTTCGATTTTCCTTCCTTTTTCCCTCCATTCTACTCTCTTTTTTGCTATTCAATCTACTTAAATTTGATTTCTACTTAAATTTGATTTAATGGTATACTAAAATTTGAGGCGTGGAGGGAAGGAAAATCAAAAAAATGGCAAAAAAAACATACCACGTGCATCTCACGTGCATTTTGATGACCGGAAAACCAAAGTCAACGCCGGAAAATGAAACAAGGTAGTGGTCAACAACAAAATGGAAATTTAAGGTAGTTATGTCTAAGGTTTTCTAATGTAGGTAGTATTTTGCAAAAAAGTGTGTAACTAAGGTAGTTATGGATAAAAAAAAACTTATTACAATAAATTTGGTCCAACTTCATATTCAGATTTGTGATCAATGATTGGATTATCGAGTTGCATTGAAATTTGGTATGTAAACATTGATATGGATAATGATCCGAAATTGGAAAATAAGATTGAATATACTTTTTTCGAATGGAATTAACTAAATTGGTTAGTATGGAACAATGCTAACCCAAACCGATAAACTTTATATATATAACTAATATGTATTTTTGCTTTCAAACGAAATTAATAGTTAAGAAACGAAAGCGAAAAATAAATTATCAAAGACGTCAAACTACACTATGGTTCAAACTAAACTAATTTGAAATTGGAATGAACCGATTAAGTTCAACTGAAATGAACAAATTAGGTTCAAACTAAAGTAAACGAAAACTGAACTAAAACTGAAATTTAAAAAATCTGGACTAAACTGAAATGAAATAATTATTAGTTGAACTGAACTGAACTGTTTACACTTTGTACTGAAATCAACCAAAATTAATTATAACTGAACTGTTATGGTTTAACCAAAACTGACTGAACTAAATGAACTTACAACTCTAAGTGAGACTGAAACCATGTAATTGTTGTTACTACTACATAAAAAGGATAAAGCAACGTCTTATTGCTACGATTTGGTCAATCGCAACGGTCTATTGCAATATTGCAACGGTTTTGGTCTATTGCAACGGTTTGGGTCTATAGCAATGATATAGGGTAACTGTTGCCTTAGATACCCTAAGGCAACATGTTTTTCATCTATTGCAATGGTTTAGACACTACTAAAAAAAGGTGCCAATTGGGATGCTTTTTTTTGTCATATTGTGACGCTTATAAGCATCCTATTTCCAGCGTGGATATATTGGGACGCTTTTAGTGGTCCATATATTTACAAATTGTGACACTTTAAAGTGTCGTTGAGCAATTTTTTGGGACACTTTTTTTTGGTCCTTGTGAAGATAATTGGGACGCTTTTTATTGTCATTATTAATAAAGAAAATTAGGACGCTTCTTTTGGTCCTAATAGTTGAGTTGTTGTATTTCACATTTCTAAAATATATGCGCACAAAAAAGCGTCCCAAACTTTTTTTCTTTTCTAGCTAAATTTTCAACCATAATTGTGATACCTTAATGCGAACATAACAAGTGCAAAAAAGTCTTCAAAAATGGATTGAACTTAAAACTTACTATAATAATATCAGTCTATGTATTTAGGACTTGAACCTACATAATGTGCAATTACACATTGCTCTACCATTTGAGCTAATAGACTTATATGGATTAAAATCTCTTAATGTCTAAAGATATTTAACAAAGTCCCTTCAATACTACAACTATGCATCTTAGCTACATGTAGTTGATTTGTAGAAGTATAAAATATCTAAGAAGAAAATGGCAAACTTTGCAGCAATATGATAAACCAATATATTTGGGTCTGTCCGAATATAAAACTTGTTCCAAAACATAGCAGCAAAACACAACTGCGCATAAAAAAAGCCATAAAACAATCAAATGTTTCACCCTAAATCAAGATAAACTCTATATAAAATCACAACCATAAAGCCATAATGAAAACACTTGGCTTGAGTAGAAACTTGACAAAAACTATAAAGTTGCACCCTCTTAGTTTAAAACAAATCACATTTTTAGTTTTCTTCAGCACTAACAAAGCTAATAAAACAAATCTAATAACCCATTTTCTTGTAGTGTCCGTAATAAGATGGCAAACTTACGGTCAAAGACTTCCACGTCTCAACACCAGCTTTCCGAGCCTACATAAAACAAGCTACAACATATTATAAAATAAACATGCTAGAATAATCTAGAGCAAATATGAATTAAGCAATTACTTAACATTTTAGCAGAAAAATAAAGCTGAAATACACATGCACGAGTGCAAGCAATTAGGCTTTCTTTATCTACATATAATAATAGTCATACATATGTACTCTTTTAATTTAATGCACAAGAAAGCATGTATGATTTTAATAGACATAAAAACAGTCTGTAATACTGAATTGTAAACCTTAGAGTTTAATAGAAGTTAAAAGAACTTAAGATTTCAGGACATGCTATTAACATGAGGACACCAATACCATTTTCTCATAGTATGCAACCACCTCCTTCTCATATTCCGCCCTTCTTTTTTCTGCAACTTCAATTATTCAACATAAGGTTCCTACTTTACTGTAAACAAATCATTTTCCTTATACTAGATTGTTACCAACTTTTAGGTCGGTAAAGCTACAACTCCTATACATTTATGTCACAATATTAATATGAAACAATTAGAAGTTAGGGATTTTTTAATGGTGTAACTCAAAAGATCAGACGTACCTCTCCATGTCTCTGAADTGGCATTGGAAACCCTGTCACTAACGAAGGACTCAAAAGCTTAGATGACATTGTCTACACCCAAATAGGGCCTCGCTCTTCCATCAGGTTCTCTATAATCAGTACTTGCATCATTTCACTATCATGAAACACAAAGCAAAATAAAAGAAAACCAAGGTAAAAGCTGACAGAATAGTTGAATGAATAAATAATGTAAATTAACTCCTAYCAAATAATYACACATCGCCACAAACTCGTATGGAGYATAAATTGTGTGTGTTTCTATAGTGAGACATTTGGAATTAAATGACATACATGTMAAAATCATGAGTCCTTGGCATAATTAACTTCACAAGAATTAAGTACCACTTGATCTTCATTTGACATACATATTAGCRTGGTGTTTGCTAATGAAGTACCGCTTGATCTTCATTMGAAGATTTKRAAAATATTTKAYAACGTTGCATGCCTGCATCAAAATGACAAAATCAACACCAAACAGACCCTTTAACAAAGCATCCCTACTTTCCCTATTTTCTTCTAGTGTAAGAAGGTGCATAGAACATATTATTAGTTAACTTTCTATCTGTCTGTTCTGATATGTACACAAACAAATATGAACCAAAAATTTCAGATGTGTTTGTTTTTAGTTTCTTTAATCAATTACTGCACATGAACATAGTAAACATGCAGCAGCAAAATAGAACAAATTAGTTTCTACTTATTTTGTGTTTCTGTTTGTTTGATTAATAGTATATTATTACAAGAAGGGATCACAAGTTTACAACTAAAAGAAAAGCCCTATTGAAAGAGGTGACTTTAAATGACTATCCATAGTACGTCGTCAATTCAGCATCAAACTACACAATTAAGCAAGAACACTAACTACAAAAATAAAAAAGAACCCCGAGGATAGAAAACTGAGGATAGAATTAGATGGGGTACATGTATAATATTAGATATGCTTTCATAATTATGTTTTAGTGGAAAAAAGTCTTCTATGTTTAATGATCCTACAGTGGAGATACAAGAGCTAACAACCTTGATAAGAGATGACATCATGGTAGTATGGTACTAAATGTAGCTTTTGTAGATCTACAAAAAATTCAATACAACTAAAAGGCTAAGAGTTATGCACATGATAAAGCCATTCACACAAATGCCATTTTTAATGACATAAAAAACAAGCTAATGGCAGCTACAAAGCAGTTTCCGGAAGTGTTGACTACGAGAACACAAGCAAGTGATATGTCATATTCTGATATTTGCTATACTTTTATGTTAATTGTTTTTCAAAAACTTGCTATTTTCTATACCGCATAGGAAACTTAAATGCAGATCTATACTAAAGATTTATGCAYGGAAGTTAGATGAGTGATGCAAAAGTACCATGCCTTACTACTGGTATAGCTACTCCAAATTTTCAAGCAGGGACAATTAGAAACTACTCTTTAGCTCCAACCTAGAAAAAGAAACTATTCTTTACCAAGTTAACATAATACCTTTAGGTGATTGCAAAGCTTCTTAAGAGCGGGAATATATGCTAAAATTTTAGATATCACAACAGACAAAGAGCATACCTTTCTAAATTGCTCTTGCAACGTGCTGTCAGCACCTTTAGAACTAGAGACAATAGCCTTAGCCTTGCACTTCTAAATAGTATTAACACTAATTGCTAGATAACAAGAAATTTCATTAAGCTCCAATACATCCCAGAAAAAATCCGGAAAGCACTAGCAATAATCAAAGTAAGCAAAAACACTAGGAACACTAAAACATTCAATTTTCACAAATGTAGACAGTTTGCAGCAGAAAGGCCRTAACTTACAATACATAAACTTAAAGATCTTTGATTTGAGTGGTTATGTAGCCAAAAAGGACAACGTTTGACCTTCAAATCCACTGCTAAAACAAAGCAATTCAACCAGCTACAAAAATTCATACATAAACCACTACTTTCAAAAAAGTATCCTCAACTAATTACCAATTGATACACAACCACAAACACGAACATGATTTGTACTATAATTCAGCAAGTTAACTTAGATTATACTCCCTATATGATTCATCCACCAACAAGAACATGCTTAAGCAACTATCAACTCTCAATTTCGTAGGTTAGCCTAGTCTGTAGTAAAACGACAATAACTCCCAATTTAGATCTACCCACAATTATACATTTATAGTGTTGAAAAGAAGACTTGAAGAGCTTCGAGTTGAGTGGTCACATAGACAAATCCGTCAACATTTGACCCTTCAAATCCACTGCTAAAACAGAGTAGTTCAACCAGCTACGAAAAATTCATACATAAACCACTACTTTCAAAAAATCACCCTCAACTAATTACCAATTGATACACAACCACAAATACGAGTAAAGAACATGATTCGTACTATAATTCAGAAAGTTAAATCAGATTATACTCCCTATATGATTCATCCACCAACAAGAACATGCTTAAGCAACTATTAACTCTCAATTTCGAAAGTTAGGACAGTCTGTAGTAAAACGACAGTAACTCCCAATCTAGATCTACCCACAATTATACGCTTACACCATTGAAAAGAAGACTTTAAGAGCTTTGATTTAAGTTGTCACGGAGCCAAATCGGACACCAAATCGGACAACGTTTGACTCCTAAAATCCACTGCTAACCAGGGATGTCCAAATCAGCCACGAAAATTATTATATTCATGTATAACTTTCACAAATTCACAGTTAATTAATCAAGAATCCAACACAACCATAAACACAACCTAAATATCTAAATTATACTTAATTTACTACACCTTTAAAACAGAACAAAACCCCAAAATCATTTGGTCATGAAGAAGAACAAAGAACAACAGTTTTTCCACAATTCCTTTAACAACTATACTAGTTTTAAAGCAAAATTCATGAACTCATCGAATGTAAATGTAAATTACGATAGATAGATTCACATAGTTACAATAATCAACCGAATTCAAGTAATCAATCAAATTAATCGAACTGAATCAATCAATAAGAGGAAATTGACGAGTTAATCAGAAGGAATCAAATTGAGATTGTAGAAGTAGCAAACAAAATGAAACTTACACCAACTAGGAAGACAAATCGCAAGTCTGCAACTTTGAATTCAATTGATGGAAGGAATTGATCGATATACAACAATGAGATATGCAACAAAGAGGGAATATGGAGGTAGTTTTTAAGAAGGAAAACAAAAAGTATGGCAGCGTAGTGGAGAGGAAAGGGGAAAGTGGTGTATCTTGAAAATATTGAAATTTTTTGGTTTCACTGCCATTTAACTCTTAATGTGAGTTTCACGTGACTTTTCACTAGATTTTTGACACTTTATAAAGTCCATACATGCAAGGACTGCAAAAAGCGTCCAAATATGCCAAATAATTTTTGGTGCAACATAATCTTGTGGGACACTTTGCAAAAGCGTCCATGAAAAAGAGTCTCAAATTTAGCCATTTTTTTTGTAGTGAGAGTAACCGTTGCCTCAGATACCCTAATGTAACAAGTTTTTCATCTATTGAAATTGTTTAGGGTATTAATGGGGATGCGAATATAGTTGATTCTACGATTAATGAACATCCTTCCATTGATACAATTCGATTAATTCCAAGAAGAATAATTAGCTTGAAAATCTCAAGTCAGATGCCTCAAGTTGAAGTAACAGGCCCTTACATCAAAATCCAAAAATTCATGAATTCCATTTTGTATATATGTATTTATTGAGCCAAACTTCCACACATTTATCACCAAGACTCGAAATCAACTGGTTAAGAAGCATTAGGGTATAATAAGTTTAGAATTTTCTATTTTAGGATTATTGTAAGTTTGACATTAATGTGTGGAAGTTTGGCTCAATAAAATATAAGATAGAAAATCAGATTTAATAAATTGATTTTATTAAAAGATACTCCCTCCGTTTTTTTGTTGTTGTTCCAGTTTCTATTTTGGGATGTTTTTAAATAGTTGTTCCAAACCAATCTAAAAATAACTTTTTCACATTTTACCTACTTTATTTACTCTAACATTAKTGACTTACCCCTTTRTAAAGTCAACTTTCATTACTTTACRCAATCTTTTCACCCAAAATTACTATTTCCRATAAAATTTCATTCACACATTTACTCATTTACCTAACTTATTCAACTTTTTACCCAACTTACTCAACTATTTTATTCAACTCAATCAACTCTTAAAAACTGTTCCATAATGGTGTGGAACATCTAAAAAAACGGAGGGAGTATAAATTAACATTGGTATTAAAAAGATATCCTTTAAGTAATAAATAAATCCTAGGTAACTAGTTTTTCGAATAAAATCTTTTTAATGTATCTTTCCAGTTTTATCTTGTTAAAATTGATTTATGAAAATATTATTTTTTTCTGATTATATTTTATAAGTGTTTTACGGTTAAAAGAACATTTCTGAAAAATATCTTCAACTGTTTTTGAGAAATTTAAGGAACATGGATGTTATGCTGACTTGATCTTCAAGATAAATTCAGTTTAGAAAATTAAAGGATAAACGGTTATGTTGCAACTGATTGATAAAATGTGGGAAGTGGACTTCCATGCCAAGTTCCACTAAGGCATTATTTCCTACTTATTAGGGAGTAAAGTGTAGTGGACTTACTGCTTTAATCCCATGCATAAACCTCACTTATGAATACAGATCGAAGTGCAAATCAGTTATAAGATACATTGAGCATACAAAGAAATTAAGTCATTCCCACACACAAGTGTCAAACAGTTTTAGTTTACAATTGAGTTGTAATTGCTTCAAGTAGAGTTGTTACTTGAAGAGGGCTTTTGGTTGAGAGTTAATCTTGAGAGGCTTGTAAGAGAGTTAGGCTTACAAGCTAAGAGTGTGAGTGCTAAAAAAACAGAGGGGATGGTTGAGAGGATTTCAAGTTCGAGAGGATCTTGAAAGAGGTGTTAGATTATGTTAGGTGTTGTATCCAAAAAATCTAAGAATAAATCCTGTGTGGTATCAGGTCACAGTTTTATCTCTTGACAAGTTGTCAAGGAGAGTTTTTGTGTTTGAGAAACTTGCACCTTGTGTTCCTTTACTTTCTAGTTTGTAATTCTGCAAAAAGCTCAAGTTTCTTGAAGTTACAATTCACCCCCCCTCTTGTAACGTTCAGTAGATCCAAAAATTGGTATCAGAGCTAAGTTCCACGCATAAACCAAGAAACCCTACCGAGGTGATTGCTGAACTTAAGAAACTCAAAATGAACAATCACGAGAAACTCGAAGAAGGTTACTCTACCCAACGTCCTCCCATGTTCAATGGGAAGTTTTACTCCTACTGGAAGAATCGGATGGAAATCTTTATCAAAGCCGAGAATTATCAGGTACGGAGAGTTATAGAAGCTGGTGATTTTGTTGTCACTAAAACTACTGCCGAAAAGGAGGTAATCCCTAAACCCATCTCTGAATATGACAAACATGACTATGATAAGATGGATATTAATGCACTTGCTGTCAAACTCCTTCACTGTGGACTTGGACCACATGAACACAATCGTGTCATGAGGTGCAAGAACGCAAAGGAGATTTGGGATTTACTTCAAATCACTCACGAAGGTACTAATGAGGTGAAGAGGTCCAAAATCGATCTCTTGATGTCCAAGTATGAGAGGTTTGAAATGATACCCAAAGAAACTATTCAAGAAATGCTTACTCGCTTTACTAATATTATTAATGAATTAGTTTCTCTTGGGAAGAAAACCCTAGTTGATAAACAGGTGAGGAAAGTCCTTCGAAGTCTTCCTCGAGATGAGAAATGGAGAGCTAAGGTCACAGCCTTGCAAGAAAATAAGGATTTCACTAAATTTAATATAGAGCAGCTTGCAGGTTACCTTATGATCCATGAGTTGCATTTGAGCTCAAGCAGCACTAGTGAAACCAACAAGGCCAAGAACTTAGCCCTCAGGGCTAATGAGACAGAAGAATTTGAAGTTGATGATGAGGAGGCTACCATGCTGGTAAGATGTTTTAAGCGTATGTTTAGACCTAAACAATCTAAGAATTTTTTCAAGAAAGCAGGTTCCTCAAAGAACGAGCATCCATGTCATCGATGTAGCGCTCCTGATCACTGGATCAAAGACTGTCCCATAACCATTGCTGAAAAAGGWAAAGGGAAGACCAAGGAGGCAGGTAAGGGAACTAAAAACTCCTTTAACAAGACTGATATGAGGAAAGCCATGATTGCTGCATGGGGAGACTCCAAGACTGATGGAGATGAGGAAGATCAGAATGTAAATGAAACAGCTAATCTTTGTCCCATGGCAAAGACAGAAGAAACTCAATCTCGTGAGGTATATCCTAATCCCCAAAACTTAATGACTTTCTCTAAATCAGCTTTAGTTGATTTAGTCATGGACTATGCTGAAGATTGGAGAGTAGTTACTAAAATTCTAACTGAAACTGAAAATGCTTTAAAATTGCCCGGGAACACAGTGCTTGGATTGAAAATCAAAAAACTAATGTTCAGGGAAGATTCTTTGAACTTTTCAATAAGAACCGTCTCTTGAAGGAACGTACGGAAATGATCAAATATGATAACATTATGTTAAATGTAGAATTGGCTCAATATAAGCTCATGTGTACCGATTTGAATGCTCCCAGTTCCTTCACCAATACTTTTAACAAAGATTTTGAAAAACTCAAGATGAAACTTGCGGAACTGAAATTTGAAAAGCTCAAGTTGGAGAAGGAACTTGAGGCACGTGAGAACAGAGAAGTTCAACAGTACACAGTGCCAAAATGTATTGAGAATGCTCAAACCAAAAGAACTAAAGGCTTAGGCTATGTTCATGTCAAGCATAAAGGAAAGCAGAAAAAATATGCTGATTTACCTAGTAGCAAAATTTGTTCCTTTTGTGGTAGAACTGGCCACTATGAATCAAATTGCAACAAGAAACAACTTGTACTTAAACATAACATTAAACAAGTCTGGATAAAGAAATAGGACTCTGCTTCATCTTCAAAGGAACCCGAGGAAACCAGGGTTCCTCGTACTAACCCTTAAGTTCTTTTGCAGGTTCTAATGAGGGGGAACAACTCATGGTACCTCGACAGTGGTTGTTCTAAGCACATGACTGGAGATAAATCTAAATTTCTCTCAATAGAAACCTATGAAGGTGAAACTCTGACTTTTGGAGATAACAAAAAAGGTGAGATAATCGCCAAAGGTAAGGTTGGTAAGTCAAGTTCCCATTGTATAGATAATGTATTTTTAGTCGAGGGTTTGAAGCATAATCTTTTAAGCATTTCTCAATTTTGTGATAAAGGTAACACAGTTAATTTCACTACTGAAAATTGCAATATCATCAACAATCACACTGGACTCATTGTTCTAGAAGGAACTAGGAAAGGGAACACTTATTCAGTGGATCTCAATTCTGTCCCAAGGAACAATCTCACTTGTCTCAACGTAATTGAGGACGATGCTTTAATTTGGCATAAATGTTTTGGTCATGCTAGCTTCTCACACATGAACAAATTGTAAACAAAGAACTTGGTAGTTGGTCTCCCCAATGTCAAGTTCCCTAGTAAACATATGTGTGATGCATGTGTGAGGGGCAAGCAGATAAGATCTTCTTTTTAAAGCAAAAACATGATAACTACAACCAAGCCATTAGAACTAACTCGTATGGATCTCTGTGGTCCTATGAGAATTCAGAGTAGAAGTGGAAAAAGGTATGTTCTTGTTATTGTAGATGACTACTCTAGATTTACTTGGGTAACATTTCTGTCTAGCAAAGATGGAACCTATGATGAATTTGTTGCTTTTGCTAAAAGGATACAGAAATCAAGTGGATTTCAAATAGTTCATATTAGGTCCGATCATGGAACTGAATTTGAAAACCCTAAGTTTGATGAGCTTTGCATGGAAAATGGCATGAATCATAATTTCTCAGCTTCAAGAACTCCTCAACAAAATGGAGTTTTTGAAAGGAAGAACAGGACATTGGAGGATATGGCCAGGACCATGCTCATAGCAAGTGGTCTTGCATGAAACTTTTGGGCTGAAGCCATTAATACAACATGCTATATAATTAATAGAGTTTTACTAAGACCTATAATTAACAAGACTCCATATGAATTGTTGAATGGTAGAAAACCTAATATTTCACATCTAAGAACATTTGGTTGCAGGTGTTATGTCCACAATAATGGTAAGAGGAACTTCGTAAAGTTTAATGAAAGGAGTGATGAAGCTGTATTTCTTTGCTATTCTAATCATAGCAAGGCTTACAGAGTCTATAACAAAAATTTTATGTGTGTTGAAGAAAGTATACATGTGATATTTGATGAAACTAACACATATTTGAAAATGTAGGAACTTGATAACAATGACTTTGAAATTGGGATGGTTAGAAAGATAGATCCAGATGAATAATCCAAAAAGCTGACCAAAGACATCCCTGTAGTTCACGAAGAGGCACTACAACCTAAAGTTCCTCAACCTGAAATTGCAAAAGAAGTGGATGCTGATGAGAATGAGGAAGCAGAAGAAACTCAGCCTAAGATTGCTTAACCAAGAGTTCCAGTGAGAGATTTCCAGCCTAAACCCTAGAAGCACCAGAAATCTCACTCCACTGATATCATCATAAGTGACATCAGCAAAGGAACTCAAACAAGAGCCCAACTAAGAAACTTTTGTGCCTTCCATGCATTTCTGTCCATTGTTGAACCCAAGAATCATGAAGAAGCTAAAAAAGATGCAGATTGGGAAAATGCCATGCAAGATGAATTAAATGAATTTGAAAGGAACAAGGTATGACATCTTGAACCACATCCTAAAAACCAAAAGGTAATTGGACTAAAATGGGTTTTTAGGAATAAACCAGATGAATATGGCACTATAGTAAGAAACAAGGCTAGACTAGTTGTGAAAGGTTATAGCCAACAAGAAGGCATTGATTTTGAAGAAACTTTTGCACATGTAGCAAGGTTAGAAGCTATTCGAATTTTAATTGCTTTTGCATCTTTCATGGGTTTCAAATTATATCAAATGGATGTTAAATGTGCTTTTCTCAATGGATACCTADAGGAGGAASTTTATGTTGAACAACCTRRAGGATTTGAAAACCAWAAGTTTCCCAATCATGTGTTTAAGCTTGACAAAGCTCTYTATYGGCTAAAGCAAGCACCAAGGGCCTGGTATGAAAMACTTTCAAAGTTTCTTTTACAAAATGATTTTAAAAGAGGAAAAGTTGACAAAACTTTGTTTTTGAAAGCTGAAGGAATTGACCTTTTAGTAGTTCAAATTTATGTTGATGACATTATATTTGGTGCTACAAATGAAAAACTGTGTAAATACTTTGCTAACTTAATGACAGGAGAATTCGAAAAGAGTATGATGGGTGAGTTGAACTTCTTTCTGTGTTTGCAAATAAAGCAAACAGAGAGGGGGAACTTTATCCATCAACAAAAATATATTAAGGAACTTTTGAAAAAGTATAATCTGGATCAAGCTATAACAAATTACACTCCTATGGGGATTGGTACTAAGCTGGATGAAGATCCTCAAGGAATCTCAGTAGATCAGAAAAGGTATAGAGGCATGATTGGTTCTCTTTTATATCTCACTGCTAGTAGACCAGATATATCKTTTAGTGTTGGTGTATGTGCTCGTTTCAAACTAATCCTAAGGAATCACACCTAATGGATGTAAAAAGGATATTCAGTTATCTAAAAGGAAATGAGAATCTAAGTCTCTTCTACTCTATAAGTGACAACTTTGATTTAAAAGGCTTTACAGATGCTGACTATGCAGGTGATCTAGTAAATAGGAAAAGTCCCTCAGGAACAGTCCAGTTCCTTGGGTCATGTCTAGTTTCTTGGGCATCTAAGAAACAAAATATTGTAGCCCTTTCTACTGTAGAGGCTGAGTATGTAGCTGCAGCAACATGTTGTTCTCAAGTTCTTTGGATCAAGCAACAATTAAGAGACTTTGGATTAAGGTATGATTGCATTTCAATTTATTGTGATAATACCAGTGCAATTTGTATTTCAAAAGATCCAGTAGATTCCTCAAGAGTCAAACACATTCATATAAGACATCATTTCTTAAAAGATTATGTTGGAAAAGGCTAATCAAATTGGATTTTTGTGAAACTGAGAGTCAAATAAGCGATATATACTGACTAAGCCTTTAGCAAGAGATCGTTTTGAAAGAATGCGCATGGAACTTGGGATGATTCAATTATCCTAAAGAGGTGTTCCAATAATCCCCAAGGAATGATCTTAAAACATCATGTTTATATATGTCTCATGCACAATTTTATGTGAAAGCATTACAGAGTAAGTGCATGTACATCTCTTGTATGTAAACATGAAGTCACTTATATTTAAACAAAGCTTATGGAAATTATGTGCTTAAGTGTGAAGGCCCAAATTTGTTTTGTTCAGTAGTTCAAGTCCAATTTAATTTTTCCACAAAATAAATTTTTTTTCGGCTAATTATAAAATCACAATATTATCTCAAAAATATATTCCTAATTTAGCTGGCTTGCATTCGGAGTTTAAATCTCCTAAATTCACTCAACCGAATGCATCTACTACTTGGTTCATTGTATATAATATCCACCTTCCCTTCTCAAATCAATTGAATCCATGATGCTTAGTTACTAATAGTATTAATTACCCCTCCTTTCATTTTGATCGCACAAAATTAATTAAACTCATCATATTTTCACCACACAACTCAAACGTCACTTTCAACCTATATGTAAATGTGCAAAACCCCTTTCTAAACCCACAAAACTCACATAACTCTCTGAAATTCCAATCTCTAATCCATACGAAACCCCTGTTTACATCACAATTTTCAAATTTCTCTCCCATGAATATTTCACCAATTCCTTCATAATTCTCAAATCCTTCGACTGAGGCGAACATGGCACATGTTGAGGGATCAAAGAAAGGAAAATTGAAAGCTTTGAAGAATCAGATTGGGTGGAACTCGGCGACAAAATTCCAATGGAAGGGAAAACGCATGCTCGTGCTCGAATTAAGGCTCGTTGTACAAATTACATCATTGGTATATCAATAAATCTTGACTGGGCTGTTGCATGTAAGTTCACTCAACTACTTGACATTCTAGAATATCAGGGATGGAGTACTTTATTTGAAATTGGTTTTAAGAATGTTATGTCTTACTCTTTAATGGATCAAATAAACAAGAAATTTAATAATGAAAATGGGGTCTGTTCATTCAAAATTTATAATAGATTTATTGAGTTCTAAGTGAAGCTTTTCAAGTTCCAAATGAGGGTCTAGTGATTACTTTAAGGGGGCATATGAAGAAGTTATTGATGGGAAGAAGGTGAGGAAGTCTGTTGAGGGTGTGAGTGTTGATAGTATGGTGGAATCGATCGGGGGTCATCCTGATTCTGTTAAAACAAACCACAAAAATTTCTATCCTATCCAAAAATTGCTCTTCAATATTGTCTTTCATTTTATAATTCCTAGAACACAACATCGAGATGAAGCTAACCATCTAGATGCTGTGTTGATTTACTACCTTGAAAACAAAATCAAAATCAACTTTCCTTCTTTGATGATACAGCACCTTACCCATTGCATCAATCGTAACATGAAAATTGGGTATGGAAATTTTTTTATGACTTTCCTTGAGGGCTATAATATCAAAATTTATAAAGAAGTCCTCGCTATGCAGACAAACCTTTTCATTCAACCTAGTACTCTGCATAGATAGGGTTTAGCTGTGAAGGAGGTAGAGTGTGTGTTTGAGGAGAAAGAGGAACTCGAAGAAGAGCTTGAGAGTAAACCAACAGAGATGGAGACTGAGGAGGTTAAGAGTCCTGAAAAGGTTGAGCATGTTTTTGAAGAAAATTAGGAGGAAGAGGATGTAGTGATTAAGCCCACTAGTCGAAGGGGTGGTAGGGGCAGAGGTAGGGGTGGCTCTGTTCAAAGGAAGAGTACTAGGAACACTAGAAAGGGGAGTGAGAAGGAATCTTCTCAGGTTGTATTTGAGCTTGATGAGGATGAATCGAAGCCAAAGGAACCAGAGGTGGCTGAAGTTCCTCCACAAGTGGTAGAAGCTCCTCCACAAGTGGCTGCAGATCCTCCACAAGATGTGCCTTCTGATGCTGCACCTGTGCCAAAGAAGCAGGGGAGTGGTCTTGAATTGGCCACTGGTACAGGCTTTGGGAGCTTCAGTCCCTCTCACATTATTGAGGAACTGAAGAGTCTRAAAGATGAAGTTCAATCTCTGCATGGCAAGATGGATCAAGTCTTGGCTCGCTTTTCTACTAAAGAGGCCATGCTCGGACATCAAGCTGTGAATGCAAAGAATATTGTTAATGATCTCACCTCAGCCTCAGTGCAGCTGGACAAAGGGCAGAAGAAGATCATGAGCAAGCTGTTCGAGATTCTTGTTGAGTTTGGTGGTGGTGCTGCATAAAGCCATGTTCCTTCCCCTATCCCACTCTAACATTAGCCTACCCTATCCCACTCTAATTATTATTGAACAATTATTCGGGTTTGTAACTAAATATTTTGGATTTGGTTGCCTTTTGGCTGTTTTTAGTTATTAGCAAAGGATGCTTATATTTTCTTTTGAACTATTATGGGCCTTGCACCTTGCATATAGATAAATAATTTGCTTTGTTAAATATTTATGATGAATTGCTTACATGCTTGTTGTTTTATGTGTATTGAAAAGGTACGGCCAATTTAACTTGGTGTTGTGCTATGAGATATATATTTGTCTTGTATGTTTTTTATGAAAGTCAAAATGGGGAAGAAGGAGCAAACCTCTTGGGAAACCTCTTGGGAAACACAAGTTGATGATCAAGTTCTGCCGCAAAGCACATATAAGGTAATAATAAAAAAATTATTATGTGCATTTTCTAATAATTTTACTTTATATGTCCGGTACTACATTGGTTAAATATAAGACTAACACACTTATGATATCTATTGGATTAACTGGTTATAGAGTTTTCTTGTTTGTCATTCATCAAAAAGGGGGAATCTTGTTGAACCTTATTTTTGATGAATGAATAACAAAAAGCAAACTCATGTGTTTATGTATGATGTGTGTGTGTTAGATGTGATTTATAGGAAATAGGTTTATAACTCTTAATGGAGTAAGGATCATCCAAATGTGGAAAGGGAGCTCATATGACTTTGAAGATTGAAGAGTTCATGGAAGAAACTCAAGTGCAAGGAACTCGAGTCCCATGGAGAATCAAGACTCGAAATCTACTGGTGGTTCTACATGGGAAGCATCAGGTTTAATAAGTTTAGAATTTTCTATTTTAGGCTTATTGTAAGTTTGGCATTAATGTGTGGAAGTTTGGCTCAATAAAATATAAGATATAAAATCAGATTTAATAAATTGATTTTATTAAAAGATATAAATTAAGGTTGGTATTAAAAAGATATCCTTTAAGTAATAAATAAATGCTAGGTAACTAGTTTTTCGAATAAAATATTTTTAATATATCTTTCCAGTTTTATCTTGTTAAAATTGATTTATGAAAATATTATTTTTATCTTATTATATTTTATAAAAGTGTTTTACGGTTAAAAGAATATTTCTGAAAAATATCTTCAACTGTTTTGAGAAATTTAAGGAACATGGTTGTTATGCTAACTTGATCTTCAAGAAAAATTCAATTGAGAAAATTAAGGGATAAACGGTTATGTTGCAACTGACTGATAAAACGTGGGAAGTGGACTTGTATGCCAAGTTCCACTAAGGCATTATTTCCTACTTAGTATTGAATAATGTGTAGTGGACTTACTGCTTTAATCCCACGCATAAACCTCACTTATAAATACAGAAGAGCAAATTAGTTTTAAGATACATTGAGCATACAAAGAAATTGAGTCATTCCAACACACAAGTGCCAAACAGTTTTAGTTTACATATACAATTGAGTTGTAATTGCTTCAAGTAGAGTTGTTACTTGAAGACGGCTTTGGGTAGAGAGTTAATCCCGAGAGGCTTGTAAGAGAGTTAGGCTTACAAGAGTGTGAGTGCTCAATCAACAGAGGGGTTGGTTAAGAGGCTTTTAAGTTCGAGAGGATCTTGAAAGAGGTCTTAGATTGTGTTAGGTGTTGTATCCAAATAATCTAAGAAGAAATCCTGTGTGGTATCCGGTCACAGTTTTATCTCTTGACAAGTTTTTAAGGAGAGTTTCTGCGTTTGAGAAACTTGCATCTTGTGTTCCTTTACTTTCTAGTTTTTAATTCCGCAAAAAGCTCAAGTTTCTCTAAGTTACAATTCACCCCTCCTCTTGTATCGTTCAGTAGATCAACCATCAGTTGAATAATCAGTTTTATAACCAAATTGACAGTCCTAGTTGGAACGAATTACCATTGTGTAATAAGTCATTTAGCACAAATTTTGAGTAGGAGTGAGCACAAATTTTGGGCACCTAACCGCAGAGCTAAAATTGGTGTGGAATCAATGGGCCTAGATCTGAAACTGGTTCAATTGCATCCAAGTCTAGGTCCAAAATCTTAGACCTATTTTGAACCAATTCAAAGTTTGAGTAATAATTTTTTAGACCCAGTACATGATTGGTACATGGTGGCATGGATAATAGATTTTAAAACCAATTTATTGCTCGAGTGTTAGTTGACTTGAATATCGAAGAAAATACCTAGAATTTGAAATTGGTTAGTTGACTTATATTAACAACCAATGAATGAATTTAAAAGGCAAAAAGTTCTTAATAAATATGTACAGAGTATTAAAGTCTTATTTAAATATATTCAATAAAGCAAATAGAGAAGCAAATTATGGACTCAACAATTAAAAATGCAATTGGATATCCAATTTTAGAACTTTTAGTACTTGGTGGGTTGTCAATGTTTGGCTCCTAAAATTTGTTACCCATTTGAATCAATTCCAATTCCATGTTCGTGTTTCAAACACCTGGTGGGTCTGAGTCTGAGTCCAAATGTTTAAAAAAAATGTCTGGATACCTATTATGCTCACCCTAGTTTTGAGTATGAGATTTAATGGTATAAACTACCAAATTAATCAAAATTATTTTAAGACGAGTAATTGTATTAATCACGTTTTTGCTTGTATTAATATTACTTTGTCTAATTTGTACATTTACACTGCTAAATATCTTTCTTAAAATGCATGATGAAAATGAATTGTTATCATTAAAAAATCGGAAGCATAAAAAATACGCATTGACAAATATGATTTGGAAAATTAAACCAAACCAATTAAAGGAGTATAAAGTATAATTGCTCCATGATTGAGGAGTGAGCACAGAAACTTATCAAAATGAGCCAAATCCTTCACAAAATAAACTTGCAAATGGAGATCAGGGCCGGGGCCAATGGATATTGTGATGGATGGTGACAAACTACAATGACCCGGTTAATGGACTGAATTCTATTTTGTATATAGTTTGATAAATTTATTCCAATTTTACATTCAAAAATGTTACCTTCAACCATAAAAATATTTTCATAATTAATAATAAGTTTGAAAATAAAAATAATGTAATAAAATTTTCGAAGTTTTGCATCGCACGAGTACAACACTAGTTATAGACTAAGGTTTATCTAGCTAAATATCAAACCTTTCCATTCATGGTCTCATTACAATATTTCCTGAATGGCTGTGATAAAATTCGGAAAAAAACTCATTTAAATTACTTTTGCCTACCCAATTAATAATTTTCATTTATCATTATCATTAAAAAAACGAATTTTAATTATTTCAATACAAAGTAGTTTGATATAGAAAGTACAAATTGTAGAAATGAAATACTGTAAAGAAACTAAAATGGTGGTTGATTGGAAATAAACTTGCAATCAGTAGAGGTTAGTTGAAGCATAACAGCAAGGGTTTTTTTGTCATTAACCATCTTTTATAAAGGGTATTTTGTCATAAACCACCTTTTTAAAGACAAATTAAATAGTCAAAAACCATCTTTTCTGATATGTCTTTTGTTGACCACCTTGACAAAAATGGAGTCTTGGGAGATTAAGGGGGAATTTCGAGGGTTGATGGTTGGATATAAGGTTAGATTTAGGGGAAAATGAGGTATTTAGGCTAAAAAAAATAAATGAAAAGCTAAAAAAATGCATTTTGATGAGTCACGTAAGTTGCACGTGTAAGTCAACACCGGAATCCGGCGAGTTAGTGGTGGTCAACAAAAGATATTTCAGAAAAATGTGGTTTTAGACAATTAAATTTAGAAAATGTGGTTTGTGACAAAACATCCCTTATAAAATGCGGTTAATGACAAAAAAAAACCCGAACTCCCCGTTTGGTTATTGAGTCTAAATTGTGGGGATGGTAATGAATTTTTAATGTAATTTAAATAATACAAATTCAATATGGGGAATGAAGTTGTTGACAACTTTACCTCTATGGACTATGAGAAACAATCTTACCTCAAAGTTGTGTTCTGCTCTCTATGGAGACACAATTTTTTAGGAATTTCATTACCACTTTGGGGACTGGTATTGCGTGAGGATGAAAATTTTAGAAGAAAATTAGACTTTTTGATATGAAATTTCATTACTATGGGAATAACTTCGATATTTTTCACAAATTTACACACAAATTCATTTCCATTGCCACCATTTACTACTAACAACCAAACCGAACGTAAAATAGAGAAGCTTGAATTACAAGGAGTACTCATCAGAACTCAGTACATTGATACAAACACATAGCAAAATAATAAGTAATTTATTCGAGTTGCATAAATCACAGAGATGAAACAAACACTTGCAAACACAACATAGTCCATGGTCCAAATTCAATGGTCAACGAATGTAGCCGTGAGCACGGCAAATTTTGTACAAAGGTTGAACGCGTACGCACCACGCTATTGCCTGTCTAATATTCTTCTTAGTAATGGGTTTAAAAAGCTTTATATCCTGCGAAAGACCCTCACACATAGTCTTCACAGTTGTTGGTGATGGATTGTTCCATTTAGGTAAATCATCAGGTTTGAACTTTAGGAAAATATCTCCGCCTGCTTGGATCGCATCGTTTATTTTTTTGCCCAATTCGAATTTCGAAATGGATCCAGCTTCGGCTTTAATGGTGGTGGAAGCAACAAGCAAGAACACAAGAAAGGCACCAAATGGGAAACGGTTCTTCATTAGTGTTCCAAGCTTATGCTGGAGAAACTGCTTGCCGCTGTTTGAACAGTCGACTGCTGTTCGAGCAGCGAGGCAGAGATCTTCGCTTATTTTTCCGTAAGGAAAGAGGTGATGAAAACTGCTAAGAGCCTCGCCTTGCAGCTGAGGCAAGTCGAGGGCAGCGTCGCATATGCACATGAAGTGACCGAAGATTTTGAGGTCATTAGAGTGCTGAGATGCGTGAGTATCATCAACATCTCGGTATTCGAGTCGCTTCTGCGACTCCTGGCGATGCCACTGGCAACCTCGACGAAAGCCAAAACCAGTAAGTTTTGTTGGAAATTTTATGGACCTAAATACAATTACGTGTGCAATTTAGTTATAATTGTATTATATGCTATCATATGGTTCAGCCCAAATAAACTGATCCCATTAAGTTAATATTATGATTGGGCTTATTTACGTCTTTTATTAGTATGGGCTTAAAATTATATGTGTAGAGACCGTTGGGCCTTTTCTAATACATGATGGGCGGATTAGGAAAGGGTTCTATTATAAATAGACATCAAGGGTTATGGTCCCCAATAGCACAAAAACATTAGTCTCTCATATCATCCCATCAATAGAGAGAAAACCCTAGTGTGGGT
>SNQN01009562.1:0-24918 GCA_008642245.1 Bassia scoparia
CCAACGTTTTGATGTTGTTCGGGTGCCTCTTGTGGTACTTGCCGAGCAGGAGCCGGCGCCCTTCGGTCCCTTGATCTCTTTGGAGCCATGGAAAACCCTTTTTTTTATGGAGATGGAGTGGCTTGAATGAGTGAAATGTATGTAGTGGAGGTGGTAGAGAAGGAGAAGAGGATGAATTTGGTATGAATTTTGTGAAATTTGGATGAGTATGGAGGGAGTTATGGTGAATTGAAGGTTGAAGGATTAATGGAGATATGGAGGATTTGGAGAGAGGTTGAAGATGATGGTGGGTAGTATGAGAGGAGAGAGAAGAAAAGTGATAGGGATTGAGGGGGAGGACCGGTCAAAAGGATGGGAAAAAGATAGGGGTGAATCTGCCCCTCCAACCGAATTACTCCACGCGGCAAAACTGGGTTCGAACCGGTCGGTTCTGGCCAAACCGACCGGTTACGATGCATACCCAGATTTTCAAATCTGTAGGCTTAACCGACCGGTTCTGAGCCAACCGGTCGGTTCAAATTGTTTGCATGAAATTTTAACATTGCGCATCCGGGGGGTTCAATCCATCCGGACCCCCCAACCGGTCGGTTCTGGCCCTAACCGACCGGTTCAAACTCCAACATCACCTGTTCTGTACTCACGCAACCGGGAGGTTTAAACGAGCCGACCCCCTCGTAACCGGTCGGTTTTGGCCCAACCGACCGGTTCTACCTCCAAGTCAGATTTTGCATTTGTCTCGCATCCGGGGGGTTCAAAGCATCCGGACCCCCCAACCGGTCGGTTCTGGCCCAACCGACCGGTTCGACCTCTGAGTGCCAATTCCTGTGTCGTCTCGCATCCGGGGGGTTCAAAGGAGCCGACCCCCCAACCGGTCGGTTCTGGCCCAACCGACCGGTTCACCCTTGTTTTTTCAAATGCCTTGTTCTCGCATCCGGGGGGTTTAATTCACCCGAACCCCCCGTAACCGGTCGGTTCGGTCTTAACCGACCGGTTCAGGCCTGCTACGCAAAATCATCCTTTTTTTTTTCTTCTGCACCTACACACTCATGCGATTTTGTCAGTCCCTCACTCTCACTCACCAAAATTTCTATTCTAAAACTATAAGAAACTAACTACTAATCTAGAAAGCATTAAACTACAGGTTGCCTCCCGCAAAGCGCTTGTTTAACGTCACGAGCCTGACGTATTACCTCCAAACGCCTCAGGATGATACGTCCTCGAGGTATAAAACCTCCGCAAGACCCACCATAGCGCCCTCATGATACAACTTCAATCGCTGGCCATTTACCTTGAACTTGTCACCTTTGTCATTCATAATCTCAATCGAGCCAAATTTGCTCACCAAGGTGACAGTGTAGGGACCGGTCCATCTAGACTTCAACTTCCCAGGAAAGAGTTTAAGCCTCGAATTGAACAATAAGACCTTGTCCCCTATCTCGAACTCACGATCCAAGATTTTCTTGTCGTGCCATCGCTTGGTCTTTTCCTTATACAGCTTAGAACTTTCATAAGCTCCCAAACGGAACTCATCAAGTTCATTCAATTGCAGCAAGCGCTTCTCACCAGCCAATTTAGCATCCATATTGAGCTTCTTGATCGCCCAAAAAGCCTTATACTCTAGCTCAACGGCAAATGACATGCCTTCCCATAGACCAAGCGGTATGGGGACGTACCTATAGGTGTCTTAAATGCAGTCCGGTACGCCCACAGGGCATCATCAAGTTTCGTACTCCAATCCTTCCTAGACCTCGCCACAGTCTTCTCAAGAATGGACTTGATTTCCCTATTAGAAACTTCAACTTGCCCACTAGTCTGAGGATGGTAGGCAAGTCCAGTACGATGTTGTACTCCATATTTCCGCAGCATTGTATCAAGGCGCCTTTCATGAAAATGAGAACCACCATCACTAATGACAGCTCTAGGAACTCCAAAGCGCGGAAAGATGATCTTTTTAAACAGCTTCAAGACCACCTTAGCATCATTAATAGGAGAAGCGATTGCTTCAACCCACTTAGACACGTAATCTACCGCCACAAGAATGAAACGATTCCCATAAGATGAAGGAAAAGGTCCCATATAATCAATGCCCCATACATCAAAGATTTCCACTTCAAGTATCCCATTCTAAGGCATCTCACGGCGCATAGAAATGTTGCCCGTCCGCTGACAAGCATCACAAGAGAGTACAAATGATCTAGCATCTTTAAAGAGAGTAGGCCAGTAGAACCCAGATTGCAAGACCTTGAACACCGTTTTCGATGGCCCAGCATGACCACCATAAGGAGATTGATGACAACGATCAAGAATGCCACCCATCTCATATTCACAACACATCTTCTGTACAAACCATCAGCACATTGCTTGAACAAATAAGGATCATCCCAGAAATACTGCTTAACATCATGCAAGAACTTCTTCTTCTGTTGGTAGGACAAATCATCAGGCAATACATGCCCCACCAAATAATTGGCAAAATCTGCGAACCATGGAGTAGTAGCAGCAACGAACATAAGATGATCGTCTGGGAAGGAGTCATCAATGAAAGAGCGATCCTTATCATCAAACCGAATCCTCGAAAGGTGATCGGCCACATGATTCTCTGCTCCCTTCTTATCACGAATTTCAAGATCGAACTCCTGAAGCAAGAGAATCCAGCGAATGAGCCTAGGCTTCGCTTCATGCTTGGAGAGGAGATACTTCAGGGCTGCGTGGTCAGTATAGACAATGACTTTCGAGCCTACTAGGTAGGTCCGAAACTTATCAAGAGCATAAACGACAGCAAGTAACTCCTTCTCAGTTGTGGCATAGTGAACTTGAGCTCCATCAAGGGTCTTGCTAGCATAATAGATAGCATGCAAGACCTTCTCCTTTCGCTGGCCTAGAACAGCACCAATGGCATAGTCACTCGCATCGCACATAATCTCGAAAGGAAGACTCCAATCAGGAGGTTGCACAATAGGAGCTGAAATCAAAGCCTGCTTTATCCTGTCAAAAGACTCAAGACACTCATCAGTAAAAACAAAGGGGGCATCTTTCAAAAGCAACTGTGTAAGTGGCTTTGCAATCTTGGAGAAATCCTTGATAAAGCGGCGATAAAATCCCGCATGACCAAGGAAACTCCGCACCCCTTTAACATTAACAGGAGGGGGAAGTTGCTCTACCACTTGCACTTGCTTTATCCACTTGTATGCCCCTAGAAGTGACAAGATGACCAAGAACAACACCTTCAGTGACCATAAAATGGCACTTTTCCCATTCAGCACCAAACTTACCTCTTCGCATCTTTTCAGAACTCTAGACAGATTATCCAAGCATGCATCATAATCAGAACCATACACACTAAAATCATCCATAAAGACTTCCATGATAGACTCTAAAAATTCAGAGAAGATAGCCATCATACATCTCTGAAAGGTTGCTGG
Organism: Bassia scoparia; assembly: GCA_008642245.1. NCBI lineage: Eukaryota > Viridiplantae > Streptophyta > Magnoliopsida > Caryophyllales > Amaranthaceae > Bassia > Bassia scoparia. The sequence goes on from SNQN01009562.1 coordinate 3,423, forward strand.
AGCGTTACATAATCCAAATGGCATTCTACGATATGCAAAAGTACCATATGGACATGTAAAGGTAGTCTTTTCCTGATCTTCAGGGTGAATCGGAATTTGCATAAATCCCGAATACCCATCCAAATAGCAAAAGAACTTATGGCAAGCCAAACGCTCCAACATCTGATCAATAAAGGGAAGGGGGAAGTGATCCTTTTTAGTGGCCAAATTAAGGCGCCTAAAGTCTATACACATGCGCCATCCTGTCACAATTCTAGTGGGAATCAACTCATTTTTGTCATTTTTCACAACAGTAGTCCCGCCCTTCTTAGGCACAACTTGGACGGGACTCACCCACTTAGAATCAGAAATGGGGTAAATAATACCTGCATCAAGCAATTTCATTACCTCCTTCTTCACCACCTCTTGCATATTCGGATTCAATCTCCGCTGGCCTTGAATGCAAGGGCGATGGCCTTCCTCCAAATGAATCCTGTGCATACAAAAATCTGGACTAATACCCTTAAGATCATCAATGCTGTACCCAAGAGCTTTTCGATGAATCGCAAAACGTCTAACAGCTTTTTAAGCTGCTCATCATCAAGTGCAGCATTGACAATCACAGGGTACATCTCCTTATCATCTAAAAACACATATTTCAGAGTAGAGGGGAGGGGTTTCAGTTCAGGCTTTGTTACCTCCGAAGCTATGCCACTGGGGAGTGGCATTAGCTTAGCCTTTCGGCTCTCCTCCTTGCCATCTAGTGCAGCGACTAGAGCATCAACCACTGGGTCTCCTTCACCTGCAAGAGACTCAACACACAAAATGTCCTCCAGAAGATCCCTATAAGGAGATCGAGGAACGTTATCCTGAACAATCAAATCAGATATATCGATACTGCAACAGGAAGCTTCTAACATGGGACTCTTAAGTGCACTAGATAGATTAAAAACCACTTTATCATCCCCAACAGTCAGAGTAAGCCTTCCATTCTTCACATCTATGATTGCCCCTGCCGTATGAAGGAAGGGTCGACCTAAGATGATCGGAATATGGGCATCCTCATCCATGTCAAGCACAACAAAGTCTACAGGAATGTAAAACTTACCCACACGAACAGGAACATCCTCTAAAATACCCATGGGATATTTTACAGAACGGTCGGCCATCTGCAGGGTTATACTAGTGCATTTAAGATCTCCCATATTAAGTTTATTGCAGATTGACAAAGGCATGACACTAACACTAGCGCCCAAATCACACAATGCCTTGTCAATATGCAAAGACCCTATATCACATGGAATAGAAAAGCTTCCAGGATCTTTCAGCTTTGGTGGAGACTTGTTTTGAATTATAGCACTGCACTGTTCGGTAAAAGCAACAGTCTCCACCGCATTAAACTCCCTCTTTTTAGTCAACATGTCTTTCAAAAATTTAGCATAAGAGGGAACTTGAGTTACTAACTCAGTGAAAGGAACAGTTACCTGCAGATTTCTTACCACATCAAGGAACTTGCTGAACTGCTGGTCCTGCTTCTTTTTGGCTACTCTAGCTGGAAAGGGCAGCTGAATAGGGGGCACCACAATAGGAGGTGTTTTTGCTGCCTCCTCCTCCTTATCAGCTTTTGCATCAGCTTCCCTGCCTTCTTCTCGATTTTCAGCCTTCTCAACATCTACAACATCTCCCTGAGAGGCACTATCAGGGCTATCAGCAGCTGCAGGCATGGGTGGTCCTACGTAACTAGTGCCACTGCGAAGGGTGATCGCATTGACACTATCCTTCGGTTGTTGCGTTTGTGAAGGAAGAGCACCCTGCTGCCTTTGCGCAGTAGAAGTAGCCAGTTGCGCAACCTGTGTGTCCAGCTGTTTCATATGCACATTCAAATTCTGGACATCTTTCTGAACTGACCCAATCATCGAGCCAAACTTATCCTGCATTTGCATCATACTCGTCTGTTGCTGTAACATCATGTTCTTTATTTCAGCAAGTACAGGATCAACTGCTGGGGCCTGCGATGGCGGCTGCTGCTGCTGGTTATACTGCTGATTGTACTGTTGCTTCTGATGAGGAGGCTGATATCGAGGCTGGTACTGCTGTTGTTGCTGCGGCTGCTGTTGCTGCTGTGAAACTGGTGGAGGGTTCAACACATTGTTGCTCTTGTAGGACAGATATGGATGATTTCTCATGCCTTCATTGTATGTGTTGGAATATGGATTATTGGGACGATTCTGAAACGCACATACTTGATCCATAGGAGTTTGACATCCACCAGTCAGATGCCCCGTTCCCCCACAGTTATCACAATACACTTCATTCGGGCCTGAAACAGCTGCAACTGAAGCTGAACGACTCATGTTGATGCCATCCAACTTCTGATTGATGGCTGATATTTGAGCTGCCAATAAAGTGATCTGATCGACCTCATGCTTGCCCGTCTTCTTTACCACACCTCGAGTACTGCCATATTGAGCATTATGATTGGCCATCTCCTCGATCAGTTTCCATCCAGCATTGACTGTCTGACTCATGAACCTCCCATTCGCTGCAGAATCGAGAATAATACGAGATTCACTGTTCAAACCATTATAGAAAGTCTGAACCAAGAGCCATTTCTCTAGACCGTGATGAGGACACATTCGATGTAATTCTTTGTATCGCTCCCATGCCTCATATAAGGTCTCATCAACATCTTGCGTAAAGTTAGTGATTTTGCTACGCATTTGAGCAGTCTTTTCTGGAGGATAGTACTTCTTGTAGAAGGCAAGAGAAAGAGCATCCCACGAATCAAATGCGGTTGCATCAAGACTGTTCAACCATAATCGAGCTCTGTCCCGCAATGAGAAAGGGAATAGCATAACACGAAGTTGATCAGGCTCAACACCAGCATGCTTAACAGTACCACAATATTGGAGGAAATTAGAGATATGCAAGTTGGGATCCTCAGTCGCATTCCCTCCAAACTGATTGCGCTCGATCATATTCAACAGCGCAGGCTTAATCTCAAAGTTGGCTGCCGCTAGAGTAGGCATGCCTAGACCCGTCGGAATCTCATTCCGACTAGGCTGACAGTAGTCCATGAGAGAGCGTTCTGGTTGTGCCGCCATCTCTTCAGGTTCAGGATCAGGATGGACTACTTCGTTTGACACTGAATGTGACTCTCCCTCCTCTAAATCAGTCTCGTATCAGGGGTTCGAAAACTGATGAGAGATGGAAGAATCTGAAAAATCCAACCGCCTCACAGAATTCTTCCGTCTATGGTAAGTTCGCTCCACCTCGGGATCGTATGGAATCAAATCCCCAAGTCGGGAAGACCTGCGCATAAACAGAAGCAAACTACAGCGATCGTAAGTACTGTCCTGAAGAACAATGAATTGTTCTTCAAGACAATCACAAAAAAAAAATAGTCTAGACTCAAACAATTAATCAATAATTAAGCCGTTTCCCCGGCAACGGCGCCAAAATTTGACAGGCTTGTCGCGCACCTATCAAAAATACCTATTAAAACTAACCTGCAGTTAGTGGTAACAGGATCGTATCCACGAGGAAACAACAACTACTGATTAATTGAATAAAAGCATCTAAACTAGCAAGAAAAATGTTGTTTTGTGATTTAGACTACTTAAAACTAATGACTACGATTAATGGAAGAGATTAACTATATGATAAAAGAATCTAGAGCTATGGTTCACTATAGCAGTAATTGACAACAAATTGGCATCAACAATTCATAGCATGGCATAATCAAACAGGATTAAAGTTCTCTCGAATCAATTAAACCATAGAACTACTCCTAACCGTATCTCTCGACCTAGGAAAGTCTCGTTCTACCTATTGATGTAGATCTTGTATTAAGTTTCAATCGCTAGATCTAGAAACTCGTGACTAATCTAATTACGCAATTAAGTCGTGTACTACCTAATTGAATAACATGAAGAACAATCAAATAGGAATTTAATTAAAAGCCAAGCCATGAATTGCATCAACCAATTAATAATCAATCATATTGCTATAGATCCCCAATCGCTCTAGAAATTAGACTACTCACTCATAATTGCACTAAACATGATGATTATAATGTGGAAGAACATAATTAAAGCAAGAATAATTAAAAGCGATAATAAAACCCTAAAATAATTGGAAGTAATAATTAATAACCTAAAACAATTCAAAGCAATAATCAAAAGTATAAATAATTGAAAGCAATAAGGAATTGAATTAAAGGAAGAATTAATTACCAAAAGAAGGATTGCAATTGATGATTGAATGATTGAATTCTATTGAAAAGCCAAAACTAGGGTTCAACAATACGTAATTGGGAATTTTCTCTTTTTGATGTAAACTAGAATAATAGAATAAAAGATAAAAATACAAATTAGGATTTCTCCCCTCTTAAACTCTTTCCACAAATTAGAAAATAATAGCTAGTCCCCCCAAAATTACAATCGAGCCCCTCATTAATTCATTTGAATGAAAATTAAAGAAAAACGGATCCGCAGGTTGAACCGGTCGGTTCAAGTTGAATCGACCGGTTACGACTGGTTGAACCGGTCGGTTCAGGTTGAACCGACCGGTTGAAGCTCGATTTTTGCTCTTTTTTCCTTTTCCGCTTTGCTCCTAGCCAATTGCTACTTCGTTACAACTCCATGATGCCTCAAATGGGTCCAAAATGTATCCAAGTCAACGAACGTAACCTGAAACTCATTCAAACTCTGGGACAAAGATATTAGTAGCAAAGATGGCCGTTTAGGACCATAAATGTAGCAAATGACAAGGGAAAAAGCTATATAAACTGCACACATCAAGGTCCGACAAATGGTGAGAGACGACGTTATTTGGGGGTAGGGGTTTTACGAGGGAGGGGGTTGCGATTTAGAGGGGAGCAAGTTTTTCGAGTGGTTTCAATTGTTTTCATCAACTGTTAAACACACGACCTAAAGTATGGTCAGATATTTTGAATTGAGGAAAACAAGATTATTAACCGTCAACGGTCGGGAAACTCACTATGGCGGTCGTTAATTTTTTTTTCTCAAGTAAAAAAAAATAACCAGATTACCGATAGTTGTTCGATCAGTAAAAAGGAGAAATGGACGAAAATTTCCGTCCAAAATTTAAAAATGGTCGGTAATGTGTATTTGATCTAAAAAAATAAACGTGCCTCACATTCATCAATAGTGCTGGACTTTTTTTGCATATCGTTACAAAGTCATCCAACATCTTTGATTGTTTGAATATGACAAACTATTGCAAGTGGTTCATGAGAGAATAAGCCTTCGTTCTTCAACAACTTTGCTCCTCGATGGTCTTGAAAACTAGTCAACGAAACTCCATGAGATAACAGCGTCAACGAAACTCCATGGGATACAGCATCAACAAAACGTGTCAACATGATCAACATTCAAATCGATGTGAACTTTCATCGAACACATGGAATATTAGGAGAGTCTTTGAAATTCAGACATTCATCAACAACTAGTTGATGTGAAATACCACAGCACACAAGCAGACACTGATTCCATATATTGATAGCTAATAAGCATTGTCGTCTGTGATATACTTGAGAAAGAATTTCTGCACATTTACGTATCCCTCAAGAGTTGTACACAAACAAAAAATTTATGATATGACCTAGAATTAATTCCCAACTACTCAGAACCTGTAGTAGAAGACAAATCTTACCCTAGCCAAAAATATAACTGAATTCTAATTATAATTGAAAATAACCAAGTACCCAAACAAAAAAATGATACGAGTATTAAAAAGAAAAGAATTTAACTATATCCCGATCTTTTACTTGGCAGAGGAGGAACCATCACCAACGGCAGGAGCTCATAGTAATATGAAGTCCAACTTGGCCTTCAGCTTGACGCACTGAGCTGCAATATTAGGAAAGGGCAATATTTCTGTGCGTGGTATGTATCTTCCATTATTTTCAACTATATATGTCCCACAAGATGTGCGAAGCCCACAGAACGAGCATTTACTGTCCTTTCTCAACCAAAAGAATTAACAAGAGTTCAGTTATTTTACAGATTGAAAAAATGAATCTCCGTGCCTTGCTAGTCTCCCTTCTACTGTACTCAGCTACTCCCCTTCATTATAGGAAGCCATTGCCGAGTCTTAAACCTCAAAATCTCTAACCTTCTGGCAAAAATCAATGATGCCTTTCCCCTTTCAATTTGAACAGACTTCTATAACCAATTCATCAGCAAACACACACCAGAAGCAGGCAGCATTTGTCTTCTTTTGTTTTCGTCACAACTTGTGTAGTTGATTTGTGACTATGAATCCAATATATGACAATTTCTAATAAAATCGTTAGAATAATTGACATACTTGGTCCAAAATGGCCGCAAATGATCAAAGCCAATTGGAAGCCATGGCTTAGACTGCCCATTGTAATGTATAACTGCTGCTTTCTTCACGCTTTCAATATTGGTTTTATTTTGGTAGCCCAAACCGAGCAAATGCCAAGATGGGTCAATTGGGTGAACATGACCATTAAATGCAATCAAAGCTGGAGGTAGTGTTCCAAGTTTCCACATGGTAAGGTTTGCATTTAGATTCTGCAAGATGAAGATCATGAAAATTCATGTTACAACTCAATGCCCACCATAACAAAGAGAACACCAAAAAGTCTGGCATAAATTACTCAAAGACATTTTCTGTATCACTATGACTTKATATTCCCCACATAATGCTACTAAAATAATGTAAAAATAATTCCACAAGCGTTAAACAGATACACAAGACAAATGACATGAATGAACTCTACAAATATAAATGGGTCAAGTTAGTTTTAAGTTTTAACAATATACGCAGGGTTGGACATACAAAGAAGTCAAAAATCGAAGCCCAACTTTTTCCATTGATTTTTCTCAAAGTTAACTCAACAATACATTTTAGTTCTACACCTAGGGTGTGGCTAAGATTTAGATATGTGAACTTTAAAACTCCGCCAATTAATGGTTATTTCAAACTCTGTTACCACCCCTCATAAATTAAATTAGATTTTTATTGAGGAAAACTAGGAAAATAAAAAACCGGATTACTGACCCTTTTCCAAAAACCCCAGTCAACTTCAGTGAGACATAGAGTATTGTCAATCACCAACTACATACTGTATATTACAGTTTGCCAGTCCAACAGAAGATGACAGATAATGTAAGTTATGATTTTATCAAAGCATCAAATCGATCTATTCTTTAAAAAAGAGCTCAGCAATTTTTAGAATAGATGAAGCAAGTTCATTGATCATATCAATTTGTCTTAGTGTTTCCCTTTTGCTCTATTCTAAAGAATAAAAAATAAAATAAAAATCCAACATCCTATTTTAAAGAATACTTTATGCAATCATGCATGCTACAAAAATTATCAGATAAAAAGAACAAGAAAACATGTAATAAATTAAACATATCTAAATGGTTTTACCTCCTTAAGCCAAGAATGATAAGTATCTCTTATGCTTGCCTTTCTCCATGCACGCAGATCAAATACGTTCATCCCATAAGCCCACGCACATTCATCAGGATTCAGATTCTGAGCTATCAGCGGGTGGGAGAAATTGAAATAATTTCTGAATGTCTTAGACATTACCCATTCATCATCACCTCTGCAAGTCTCTACAGCTCCATTTACCTTCCCTTCAAGGTCAATATCCCAAAGAGGAGCTAGGTCACGCTGAATGACTATGTCATCATCCAAGAACACCACTTTGTCAAGGTTTGGGAAAAGCTGCAACAAAATCATGCCATAATTATGAGCAAATAAGAACACTAACTCAAGGAACTTCACGCTGCATTTTCAAAATAATCATTGAACTATAGAGAAAAAAAAAAGTAATGCTAGTTCATTATCTTATAGTATGCACATTATAGAGGAGCAACAAAAGATGTCATGATTTCAAAGAAAAATAGTAAAGGAAAAAACATAGACAATCAAAAATATACCAGACATTGACAGGATTCTAAACTTGCATAGTTGCATGAAAGATGCATCAAAGTACAAAATCAACTTCCAGACTAAACAATGTCAAGGTTAGGTTATGAAAAACACCTAAAGTGGTTTACTCATCTTTTATATTTAACTTGCCAATTAATAAAWTCGATTTCATCATAAGTTGAAACCCCAAACATATGCGTAGTCCAGCATGAGTTCTGAACAACCCTATGGAAGTTACTCCTTGAGTAGGTAACACATCTATAACATATCAGATTATACAAGATAACGCCATTGGTAGAGGAGCAAAATATAACAAAGACAAAATTTCGCGGCAGCAGCAAGGAAAAATTTGTATATGTATTATTGACCTTCAACAAGTACTAGCAGCTTTCACTGCTCTGGTTGGACCATTATCTCTTTCTTTAAAATAATTGAAGTCTTTCAGCTTCTCAATCTAGTTTAATATTTTCAATCTACCCATACAATTTTATCAAATATAAAATCAAGATAAATGAACAATTCAACTATATAATTATCTCAGATATGACAATTACCTCAGGTAAATAAATTCGGATATGGTTGAGCAATGAAATGTATTTTGGACTTCTAGCTTGTAATTTCGAAGCAAAAGTTCTAGGTGTAACATCACTGAGATTAGCTCCTGATACATGGTTCCCATGGTAATAATTCCGTATTCCATTATGGCTTTCAATAGCTTCCAAAACCGGAATATTCTCTCTCGTTAACCAGTCAAATTGATGAACTCCTTTCACCTCAACAATAGCAGGTGAGACAGAATTAAGTGCAAACCAAGAATGCATGCCAGCATAAGTTTTCTTGTCAGTAATAACATGAAATACTATCTTCTCAGGATTCAAAGACGATTGCACAGCAGAATTAACCACAACTGAAGCAGCCAGAATATTATCAGTTGACAGAACATAATGGTACATGGAGTTGTCTGAGAGCAGTGGAAGTAACTCCGGTGGAGGCAACTGTTTGCGAGCATGAGCATTAGAAGAGTACTCATCAGTCAAACGCAAAGACAAACAATGGATGCCTTTGGGGATTGAACTAGCAGCAAAGTGTTTGTTCATTAACTCTGCAAACTTTGCTTCCCTAATTTCTCTTTCAAGTTTCTCCATCTGTGAAGCAACAAAATTTTTGTCATTAATAAAAACTTCAAGACAACCAAAACAAAAGACAGTTACATTACATAACCTACATTATATTAAGAAAAACTATACACTACCTATATAAGCAACATAATGAAAGTATACAAAGTGGCAGGAGACAAGGAGAGAGAGAGAGAGAGAGAGAGAGAGAGAGAGAGAGAGAAAGAGAGAGAGGCCCCCAAATCTAGTACATTGTAAAATTTATGTTGTATGAAGAGAAAAAGGAGAAACCATAGTGTTTTTAAGCGACAACATGAAGGACAGATAAAGGAATTTGAGACAATAGACAAATACATACCGTTCCTTTTAATATGAGAGCAAATGTTTTTGCATCATATTGGTTGTTTTTCATATCAGACACAAGTTGATTATATGAATTTGGAAGCTGAAGAGTAGATGGGATCTCTTCACTATTGACCTGATTAAGAATCTTGTAAAAATCTCTAACCAGCCTCTGTTGTTTCACCCAAAAAAAACAAAAATAAATAAATTTGTTAGGTGCTTTTATAAAGAATAACTGCATCACAGCAACATGCACAAAAAATTTACCCCTGAATCATCTCTTCCAAGGAGCCTGGGTCCAAAACGCCTACCTAAACAATCTGTAACACATAGGAGACACAAGTCAAAATCATAGCTTAGTACACAATAGCAAAATAAATTAAAAGGAAGATATTATAAATCTTTGGGAAATTCTAAGCTATACACATGTGGTATAGCGTTTTCTAAGTTGTCCCTATGCTTTTGAGACTTTCTCAACTATACCCATGAACTACCAATTATTAATCAATTGTACCTTAACTCAACTCTTATAGTTAACCTTAGTTAACTTTTACAACAAAAAAAAATAAAAAAAAAATAACAAAGAAGTCAATTCCTTAACAACAACCCACCCACACACCACCCAATCGTAACAACAACCTATTTAAAATTTAACTAAGGTTAGTTTTTTAACTAGAGGAGGGTATAGTTGATTAATGATGGGTAGTTCATAGGTATAGTTGATAAAGTCTCAAAAGTATAGGTACATCTTAGAAAATGCTATACCATATGTGTATCGCTTAGAATTTCCCTAAATCTTTTAACATTATGCTACTCAATAACATTTCAACCAGACCACTTATGAGACCAAGGCTTTTATTGATCGATTGGTCGCTATAGTTTCATAAGTCATAGCCTTCAATCAAGGTAGCATGAATTGGTACATGATCACACAACTAGAGGTTGGCCTAACCACATATTATTAAACATAGTAGGCATRTGATAGATTGATACAGAGAACCCCTGTAATGAGATTGATGTAAAAGTTCACCTTCCAAATATTCAAAGTTTACAAACTCTAGCGAATGACATTGAATATGCTAGAGACCATTGTACTATCAAAGTAATGATTATATGAGACTTGATATTCATGATTAGCTGAATAGATCAGCGCTATTATTGAATTCCAGATGCTGCAACCACATTATAAGCTCACACCAAAATAGGGACAAGACACATTCCTTGACCTCAATGTGGTACAGGACATGAATGAACATACAAATCGAACTAAATAGCATAGTTGCAGCATAAAGAAATATGAAATACGGATAACATTCAATTTCTTTTCAAWACCATGTCAGAAAATTATCAAAAGAACGAAAACATTGCGCAGTTTCCGGAAGAAAGAAAGTGATAAAAAATAAAAAAGAACTAATTTATGAGCTAACTTTATTGGGTGCACGGGCAGCACCAACTATAGAGTAATTACAGTTGGACTGTGGACTCTAGAAGACCGTGATAAATAACTGTAGAGTAATTACAGTCCAAATTAAACGGAGAAAATTTAACAAGTAATAGCTGTTTAATAGGTAGAAAGATAAAAGAAAGTAATTGGAAAAGAAAGAAGAAAGAAAGAATGGTGAAAAGGGTAAAAATGAAAAGAGAAAACATACAGCAACAGCCAACAGTTAACAAGTAAGAAAAAGATGTGACGAAGCATGTGAATTTTTTCCTCTGGTTAAACAGGAAAAAAGACCTTAGGGATACCCCATTAGTAGTTATCTCTTTGAAGTTTTCTTTCTCCTTCTCCCTGCTTCCTCTTCTCTCCAGCCAAACCTTGAAAAAGAAAACTCCTTTCATGCACAGAGTATGTGGGCAATGGACTCAACCCAGAACATCATTGGCGGTCATTGTTGATGTAGTTGCAGCTCCCTGAGGCACATTTCTTCCACTATCCCACCATACACGAACCAGTTAGAAATTTGGAGCTTCATTCCACATTCCATAACACTAGACAGACAGGGTTATTMGTCAGACACAAATGCTAGACTTGAAACAGGCAGTAAACCATCTCTGCCATTGTCCAAATCCACCCAAACCCATAGAAAATATTCTCTGGTTCTAACAAGATTTTACTCTGGTATAGGGATCTAACCTAAGCTCACTGGACAGCTTCCTATCCAAAGACAATACTTCAATTAATTACAACTAAAAACCAAGGCAATTGCAAGGGTTACTTTAATTTTAAATCTCTGATTGCTTCAATAGTGACAATTATCAATTGCAGTATTATGACATAGAACCATAAAATCAACCTTAAATCCCATGTCACAACAATCAAAGATATCGTCAAGTTAAGGAAGGCAATGACAGTGTTTCACACTTTCACTTACAAAATATAATCACTCTACTAGTAATTGTTGTATACAAAGTCATACATTCTAAACTATGATTTAGTTATGATGCATCCACATAAAGTAATTCCATAAAAACTTGACACCTCCCTTATCACAAATACACCTAAAGCAGCAGCCTGATGCTAAAGATACCTTATAAACAAATGCACATCTTTGTTGATACCATATCAATGCTAAAGATCTCAGAAAGCTTAACAAATTACAATCAATAAATGAGATGTTACTAAAGCAAAGCCTAAAAGCACTGAATCTTAGATGTGATTTAAGACACCAATTATGCAGCCAAAGGTCTTAAATAACCTTTTATTAGAGCTGATGCAGGAGGGATTTGATCCAATAGGCCATCTTGCACCATTATATTAAAAGCTAATTTTCCAAAAAACAGGAAAAAAAAAAAAAAAAAAAAAAAAAAAAAAGGCATGACAAAAATCAACTCTAGATTAAGGCAAACCTAAGGAAAAGATTTCATTTCAACTACACGAAAAATGTCAATTGCCTCTAACAAAGCTCTCATGTCTCACCTATGGAATAAATGTGACTTTGAAGACAAAATCCTTGTGCATATATTAGCTGACATCATAAATTGTCAAAATAGAACCATTGAATACCTCACCAATCCAGACAGTCACTTGAAAACAAAACAACTTACAAACATGAAGATAGAGTTATTYATTCGTATCCTTTCCCCATAATCCTTCTAAAGATGTACCCTTCACCCAGAAACACTCAAAGTATCATGTAACCATCATTATACTATATTACCTTTCACCCTCTCGTCTTAAATCTTAATCAATGTTAAATGATAGCAAAAGTTCTAAGATTCTGATTTCTTGTATGCAAACTCCTTGTATGCTAACTCATGATAAGCGAACCTCATATAGATGTAAAGCTATCCGGCATAAATTTCTGGCATTATACATCATCTAATTGGCAATAAAATCAACTAATTGCTAAGGCAATGGTTCAATCCTGCGTCAATGCCCTCTATGAATACAAATGGACTGTCTAGGCACACACAATCCCAAAAGCAAGTGAAGATCAACAAGTGAAGATCCTAATATACACTCTCACCATTGAATCATTGATGGTAAAAAAACCAACTACAACACGATAACCCATCGAATTCCAGCAAACCCGAAATCACCCAAATCAAAAGTAATAGTAACAGAAGTAATCAAGTACTCGAATCAACTCATAATTAAGTACTAGTTAGATCTCAATAACACCCAAATGCCTCTGATGATCAGACATCAAAACCAATCAAACAGATTCAGAATTCCAATCAACGGCAATCAGAAGACAAATCAAGCAAGATCCATTAAAGAAAAAGAAGAAAGAAAAAAAATGTGAGTGTTACCAAGAGAAGAACACTTGTTGACACCTTCAAGGGTAACGAGAGCAGTAAGAATGAAGACAAAAGGCAACAGAAAAGCGAGGATTAAGATGGTGTGAAAGAGAGTGCGGTATGATATGTGACGTGCTGCTACTTTGATCTTCATCAAGTCAACGAATCCATTGTTGCTCGATATCGTTATACTTCTCATGCTCGGCGACAAATGCAGCTGCATTCTCAACTCTTATTGCCTCGATTTGATTATCAAAACAACAACAACTAAAACAACACCAATTGATCTCACTACTTCTGCTATTACTTGGATTACTCTTTTCTCTCTCTTTTTGTTCTTCATTCGTTGCTCTTGCGCAATTGCACAATACCCATCTCATCTCCCCAACATCAATTGATCTTCTTTATCACACCCACTTCTTCTTTTTCTTTTTCAGATTCAACCCTCTTTTTATCTTTATTATTTTTTTAATTTGTCGTTTTTTGGGGGTTTTCTCCCTTTCTAACAATTAATTTTTTGGAAGAAAAAAACTGGTATCATTGTTTGCTCTACTCTGCCATGGATAGATCGGAGTAACAGAGAGAAAAGAGAGGGGGAGGAGAGAAAGAAAGAAGAAGATGTGAAAGGGGAAAAAAATTCCAAAAAAAAATTGAAAAAACGAAAAGAAAACAATTATTATTTGCTCTGATATGACTTGTTATCGCGTTGTTGAGGACTGCTATCGAAGAATATTAAATTTTCCTTATTTTTGAAGTTTATTTAATTAAATTAATTAATGAGTGTGTGAATATTCGAAGATGAGGTTAGTAAAGTCAAATTGTGAGTAGATGCAATGCCGTGTTTGGATCGTGAGGTTTTAGTCGGCGAAGAAAGAGAAAAYGAAAAGGGAGAAGAATGAGGCATTTGTTTGACCTCGAGATTGTGAGTAGAGGTGGTGCTAATTTTGGGACTCTTATTTCCTAACTTCATGGAGGATCCATTAAATTCAATTACATTTTTCTCTTAGATCTCGAATTTCATTTTATTTTATACTCGTAATCTTTTTTGTTTATTTCCTTCCTTTTGATTAAGATACTATTCATTTTTTAATTTTGACTTTCGATTAAACCTCACAATGGATTGGAGTAGGGTTGGATGGAGCTCAATATGTTTCCATCCATTAGCACTCCACCTATCACCCCACCCATCATTCATCAGTCAAATCCAACATRCAGATCCGAACCATCCGTCAACTACGGGTGGATTAGTTTTTTAGCGGGCTATATCGTAATTTGTATGGATTTTAATGTCAAAAGAGAATTTATACAACTCAAATATTCATACCATAATATGATATTTGTTTGCGGCTGTTAAAAGCCATTCAGTACACGCCTATGGTCCAAAAGTGTCTAAACTAAATGAAAACAATGGCCAAAGCCTAAGGGCAACTTGAAAGGCTAAAAATGTTTACAAGATTACATAATGATATTGAGGAAGTTCAAACTTAAAAAATCAAAGTTCGAACAAAGTACAATATAAAATGCAAGTATGCAACATAAGAAAAAGATACACGACATCCATCTTAGTCATCTCCAACAAAGTACACAACATCATCGTAAAAACAACAAAAAAAAGTACACAGTATCATATTTCATATCTTCTCTCATCCTACAAGGAATGAAAATTTAAGTAATATCTTATTATATGAAAGTATGTAAGATATAAGTAGAATAGTATGTGTACCAATAATATCAATGACTTCACTTGTAGAAGAAGTCTCATTTTCCTTCATCTCTACATCAACATTTTAGATAGTTGCACATGCTTGTGGTTCTTCAAAGAATTTGCTTTAACAAATAAGAGCAATACAAATCATTAATTTAACATAACTCTATATTAAATAATTATTCAATTACATATGACAAAAACATATGCTTCGTATTACACTATTTTCTGATATTCTCCAAGAATCCAGTTTGGCATACATATAGAGCTTTGTTGTAGCAAGTCTCCGCTTGGCAAGCTACAATATTCCTCTGCTTTAGGTTCAGAGAGTGGTGGAGCTTCCCGTCTATGCTACTTCAAGAGCTGATCTTGGATTGGAATTGACGTTGGCTTGGCGCTTCAAGTTCCTCTCGACGCCTTAGCACCTGCAAGAAGGAGAATAATCCTTTTCGGATTATCTCCCCTCGATGCTAAGTAAGTAAAGGAAGGAGAAGAGGAATAATGCTAAGAATGTAGAGAGAAGTTAGAGAGATAAGTTCTATACTTGCTTAAGTATGATTGTTGCTCTCAAATATATGAAAAGTTGTGTGTAAAATGGTGCCTCTCAAGGGGTATTTATAGCTTTTGCCTTACCCCTTGAGGGCTTGGATGTGTGACAACTTGTCACCATCCTACGCATCGTTTTACCTGTTTTCTTGCTTAAGCTTCCTTTACGGTATTTTACCGGTTTTGGTTGAATGTATACAGATCAACTACCTCCGGGCTTTCTGACACGTTCATGTATTTCTACGCCACATTGGATTTCTATAACCAGCGAAGTGCGACACGTGGCTTTACGTGCCACATCATTTTCCCCTCAAAGGCTGCCAATATGCTTTATTGGGAGGGTTTGATAGCATCCTCACGCTCAAAACTGAATACGAGAATTTCTCGATTTTTGTGCCCATTTCTTTCAATGAGCGCCCTCGATTTTCGTGCCCTGCTCTTGTAAGTAAACTGGGAAATTTCTAGCCTCGGAATTTGAACCATATTTGGGTGATTCCATTCCTCGAAATCTGAGCCACTTCTGGCATCCTGGACCTTGGGAGTTGAACCAAATGCTGACTTTCCATTTGGACTTGGGAAGTTAAATAACCACATCCAATTGATTGTTGACCATTCGTCAGGCTGGACCCTGGAGAATCGATTTGGGCTTCAAACCAGGCCCAACTTTTGGACTCCACTTCATCTTCCGCTCATTTCTTGGATTTCAAATTTGAAATCCAAGCCATTTAACCCTATTTCTATAAATAGGGGGTAGGGAGGAGAGAGAAAGGTGGTGAAAGAATTTATTTTGAATTTACTCTCTCTCCTCTCTGAATTCCTTAAGGATTTTCTCTTCTTTCTTCGCTCAAGTTCAAGCTTTGAGATTCGTAGTTAAGGTTCGAGTTCTCCAACTTTCAGATTCTTCTTCAACCTTCATTCTTTCGCATCAACCTCTTCGGTTCGCCGATACAAGGTATAGTTTTTCCTTCGAAATTTTGATTTTTTCTCATTCTTTTTTACAAAGTAATAACAATGGCCTCGTCTTCGTCATCGAGCCCTAATAAGTCGGACGTTTGGGGCTTCGGAGAGCCCAGGCCAACATCTCCAAGATCTGTTGAGACCCAGGGTTCTTCGATTCCCCAATATCGTCCATGCGAACCTTCTCTAAATAAATTCCCATCCAATACTTCTCTCCTTGTGCAGGATTTTAACATGCCAAGGGTGAAACAGACTGCTTGGGTTCCAGGCATTAGTAGTAGACAAAACAGACCTGGCGAAGGACCTTCGACTTCGCATAATGATGATGACACTGATGACATAATACCTGAAACCTTTGACCTTGACGTCTCGACGGAGGACGTTTTCATCGAGGGCAATCTTCAACCGATTGTCCCAGTACCTGCGAAGACTCGCAGCTACCCTACTCCCGAATCCTTCAAGGTTCGTGAGGGATGGATTGCTGAACTAACCGCGAACAAGGCGGCTTACAACACTATGCTTGGAATTAGAGGACAAGGCCTCGAACTGATAATTCCGAATAAAGGAGATTGCATTGTTGATGCGCCTGAAGGCACCTTCGCCATCTATAAGGATGTGGTGGATCTAGGACTGAGGGTGCCTGTCAGAAGATTTTTCCACCACCTTTTAGCTGCATATGGAATAGGCTTATCGCAATTGACACCCAATTCGTGGGTTCACATTCTGGGATACTTCGCTACTTGCAAGGCGAGAGGGTATTCCCCATCTGTTCGCGTTTTTGTGCGAATGCATACACTGAGCAAGAACAATAAGTGCCTCTATGGCTGGTACCAATTGGCAAACCGCGAAGGTTACATGACTGCCTTCGACAAGCCAAACAAATTCAACGTCTGGAAGACGGATTTTTTCTACCTTCGCTCCGCCGAAGAGGGTGAGAGCAAGGTCTTGGCTGCACTTGCGCTAAGGGCAGTTCTTAATTCTGCGACAAGAGCCGAACCTGGTAATCCTACGTAAGAAGGCAGCATGGGTCTCTTATATATCTTACGCAAGAAGGGCAAAGTCTTAACATGCACAGGCAAGTTCTTTAATCTGCGAAAATAAAGAGCAAACATTATCCTGCCAAGAAGCTTAGGTTCTTAACTTGCGATAAGAGCAAGATCTTTAATCTGCGAAAGCAGGACAAATTACCTTAACGAGGCAAAGTTCTTAAACTCAGAACGGTATTTCCCCTGCGAAGGGCAGGTAAATGTGAAGAAAAGCACCGGTCAATCTCCAACTTTAGGGCAATCACAGTTGAATTAATTTGACTTGACACCCACTATGTTTCAAATGTCAATCAAATTCTTTGTTCATTAATAAAACATTAGATGATATCGTGAAAAACACAAAACCATGGTCAGGTGGAAGGTGCGAACGTACACTACAGTGGTGTCCATCCTTTCTATCGCAGGGATAAGGGCATTGGAAGGTGCGAACGGACACTTCAGTGTATCCACTATTTTTGTCGCACAAACTAAAGATTCCATGCCACATTTGGAAGGCATGTTTCGTCTATTTGAGAGGTCAGCTTCGAAGGCACCTAAATTTTAAATCTTCCACCAATAGGGTTTGCAAAATTAGGCAGGTATCGAAGATGAGAGATATTGAAACAATCATGCAAAGAATACAATGTTAACTTCAAAAAATTGATTACGCCAAAGTGGCGATCGCCCCAAATCAGATTGCGAAGCTAGACATAGCTTCGAGCCCGATTTCATGAATGTTTAAAATTTAGATTACATCAAATATTTGCTAAGTTTATAATACAAATCAACATGCCCTAAAGAGTTAACAATGAATATCCAGCAAGGGTTGGGCAAAATTTAAAACATCGGCGAAGGTAAGAAGAAGCGAAAGCCCTATTCTCCTTAGTCGTCATCCTACATTCGATATGAGTTGGCTTTGAGCTTTCGGTTGCGATGGAGAAAGGAGTTTGTCGACTAGAGCACACTCTCGACAATTGAGCGTTCTTTCGAAACGCGAAGGGTAGTACATCCTTGATTGGTCATGAGCTCCAGGCATCTGCATGAGAGCTCTCATTTCCTTAATCCCCTTGTCTTTCGACTCTGTTACCTTCGTTCCACCTCTTCTTGCAAAGCCTTGTGCTTCCGATTGAAGGGTAGACAAAGGCATGCAGAGCAAAGCAGCTCTCCTGTGCAAGCCCTCTCATACTTGGCTATTCAAGCTCGCTTTCAGTTTCGCTTTGCTGGCTTCAGCTCTGCTTCACTTGCAACAAACCTGCAGTGTTCGAAGCGAGTTCTCTCCGGAGTACTTGCCTTCTTTTTGAGGAGACTCAAGCTCATCCTCCCTCTTGTATACTCGAAGGGCTTGAATAGCTTCGTGATTTAGTTCTCAGCAAGCTCGTTCACAATTGCAGTTAGTTCGAGTTGTCAAGGCCATGGCGGTAGTCTCTGGGCGTGTATCATCGCTCGTACAACACTTCCTTTATTTGTTCCCTTCTTAATGGATAGCCTTCGCCAGTCTTCCCCCTCACCATGCCTGCGAAAGAAAATTCAAATTGAAAAAGTTAAGCGATGCAAAGGAAATGAAGAACTGAAATTTTTAACTAAGTGTCAACAAGAATATACCCCGCCAAAACAACCTTCGATGGCTCCGAGCAGCCTTCTCTAGACGCGAAGGGTTCTAGATATCCGAAAGAGCACACTTCCCATTCCTAAGATCTTTCGCTGTTAGAGGCTGAAAGTTGTTGCGAATCTCTATATGATCGAGTCGTCCTCCTTTCATCATGTTTCTCCTTCTCCTGTCATTTGCCAAGTTCATAACAGTCGGATCTGTCTGTGTGAAGTGTGTTAAGCCATAGATAAATTATCTTTGTCTGCTCGCTAATGGCAGACGAGGAACCCTTGATTGGAGAAACCAAGGAGGAACACTTTCCATCGTCATATTAACTCGAAAAAAGTCAATTCTTGACGTCAACTATTTCGTGTAAGGAGAAGGCTTGTTGAAATCAGTTTAGTGAACGAACTAGCAGCTTCGTCAGCATTACCACATGTCACAAAAATTCTGCAAAGTATTATTAGGACGAAGTCAGGTTCAGCTCGACCAGTTTTCTGAATCATCGCTAAGCTTAAAGGATATCTGTTGGAACGAAGGGATATTCATGAGCTCTAGACCTTCTCATAGTGTTCGCATAATTAAATGCTCACCAGTTATCGTTGGTGCAGGGTACCTCCCGAGCGGATGGATACGGAAATGGCTTCTGGTGTTCATGATAACCAGCACATGCGAGAGCCTTTCTCTTCGCACCAGCATGGAATCGCTGGTCCTTGAAACTAGAGGTGTTAAAAATATCCGAATCCGATCAATCCGATCGTGATTCGACTTGATCCGATCCGAAAATCGGATATCCGACCGTTTTAAGGTTTCGGATATTTCGGATCGGATATCCGAAAATTTTGATCGATTCGGATCGGATTTTACACTTCGGATATTTCTTATATCCGAAATATCGATTTTTTTATTAAAAAATAATTAATATGAAAAATAAAAGAAAAATAGGCTAAAAATCTCATTTGATTGCGCGATCGATTGATCCGATCCGAATTTCGGATTTATCCGATCCGAAATGTCGGGTATCGGACAGCATTCGGATCGGAATAATATTCGGATATTTCAGATCGATAAATCCGAACATTTTCGATCGATTCGGTCGTATTCCTCGATCGAAATTTCGGATATCCGGATTTTCGGATCGATCGATCGATTATCCGATTTGACACCCCTACGTGAAACTGAGGTCGTCGAAGCTCTTCTTACATCACCAGCGTCTTAGAGTCACCTCACCACGTCAGCGAAGCCCCTTTGTAGAGTATCACTTCGTGGTCTTTTCCCGCGACCGTTCTCGTCGCTTGATCTTCAGGAATCACGTCGAAGGCTTGGTATCCTAAAAACATTAGAAATTTCAAAGTTAGACTCATTACAAACAAGGATTAAAATACCTTTGCAAATTAGCCAAAGATGTGGAAAGAACACCAGCATACACAAATTTTCTTCGCATCCATAAGAATAGGATCCAGAAGATCACGAAGCGAGGATTCAGTAACCAGGCCACTGTTTCGCAAACTTCCCTTCAGAAAAGCAAGGGGTTGCGAATGTACACTTTCAATGTATCCACACTTTCCTCGCTAAACAATCCAGAAGAGACAAGAAGATTGCGAAGAAAAAATTCAATGCAAACACTAAGTTACCTTCGCAATATCAACCCAACAACTTGAGGATTGCGGAATGATACACTCTCATGTGTATACTGAGTTTGCATCCCAATTCATAAGAAAGTGGCCGATCGATTTTTTAAGAAGAACACTTAAGTGTACGATCGCAGATACCTCCAACACCTGAAACCTTGCGAATGTACACCTCAATGTCACTGCATTTTGCATTTTGCCCATTACAGTTGAAGTGCGAAGACACATTCTGGTACTGTTATGATGAGCCTTCGCAACTAGCCAACAACCGAACTAATCCTTATGCTACAGACGACAATGCGAATGAGTTTAAATCGTATGACAGAGTTGTCTTCGCAACTACCCACTCAATTGATATTGAAAGGAAATTCGAAGCAAATCAGACATGCACTGAATTGCACGTTCGCGATGTTCCCCAACCGATGGTCAACGGACAAAGTTTCGAAGGAAAACTGCGAAGTAAACCCGAAGGAACACTGGAGTGTACGTTTGCAGTTCCCCTACTAAGTTCCAAGAAAAGACTAGTTATGGTAACTTCAGCGACGTCTTTGTTCTTTCTTTAACGCTGCGATACATAGCCTTCCGCAGCAAGACGTCGTATCCTTTTTTCCATTTTGCCTTTTCGCGAGTCAGGCAGTTTTCGTAACAGCAGTTGCAATGTAAACCAAATAACAAAGTAGTAATCACGATACATTGAGAGATTCACATAAAGAAATGCGAAGCTACCTCTTCTCCTATCATCATTAATGAGAGGCCTAAGGAATCCCTGTTGAGAAACTCACTAGAACGAGCCAATATTTTGGAATGTAATCCTTTAGTTGCTCCACACTAAGACCACGGGCTTCGAGGTGAAATACTTCAGTGCTTTCCTTGTATCGGAAAGTTCCCAATTGCGTGAGACTTCACTGAATTTGATCTTGTCACAAGCA
>SNQN01009563.1:0-10327 GCA_008642245.1 Bassia scoparia
CTAACCATTCGTTAGGGAAATCAGAACTTCAGGGATTAAATTTCTGAAATTTTGTACTAAGTATTATTAATAATTTAGGATTGATTGTTAAGGATATTTTATTATTAGGAAGTTAGTTGGGGAGAAATCTATCCTATAATAAATGTCGTGTTTTATAGCTGGTTTCCATGCTTCAAAGGTACTCGGGAGAGAGCCTTTGTTGAGCCTGTATGCTCAAGTTCTCCAGTCACTATGTGGATGAGGATGACGTTTCTCCGGTAATACATGCACTTCTGAGGCTATGTTTCCTGCTAACGATCTTACGAGTCATGGCCCGAAGGCGGTGGAGTTATCCGTCCTTGCTTGTCGATAGGGTGGTAGGAGAACGTGTTTTATTGTGCGAGGTATTGATTATGGAGTGAGCGACCAGGAGAAGCCCACTTACGATTGGTGCGAAGGAAACGTTGCAATGTAAATTGGATAATCGTTTATAGTTCTTTTAGTTAGGTTGGCAGCTATTCATCTCCACCATTCAAACCTTTAGTTCTTGTTATGATGTTGCTATTTTGGCGTTATATCATGTTATTAGTCAATCAATTTGCGCACTAACACGTTTTTGATCTACTGGCTTGTGTCAGCTATATGACTCAATGCGATCAAACTTGTGAATTCAGCTTATGATTGTTTGATTTTCACCATGTATGAGGTATCTCACCTCGCCAATATTGTTCAAGTTACGTCTAATTAGGTGTCCTGGGCCTTTCTCCGGTTGCTTGAATATAATTGTTTAGAGGGGTATAGGTTCGCACACTACAACTCTTTGCTTCAGTACAAAGTGCTAGAACGCATAGCAGCGTTATGTAGAGCGTTGGTCAGTGGAGTGAGAATTGGAGCTTTTTTACTGTATCTTGGATTTGTTACTGTGAATAATGATGTCGCCCTTTGCACTTGCGTCTACGCTGTCATAGTGTGGGTATATAGCACATCTTCAATTTTAGTCTTCTTACAAATACAATGCTCGTCACATGACATGGATTAAAGGCTGCTGAAGTAATTACTTAATAAGCTAATGAATCGTTTAGCGGAGTAATAGATTATAACTGCTTGTGCTCCCTTTAAAGACAAGAGGGAAAGAATGTGAGAAAAAGACATCGGAAAAAATTGCTGAGGTACTTCAGATAGTGGTGAGAGACTTTAGTTATGAGAATGTTAGAAACTGTGCTAAAAGGGGGTGTGATATGAGTAAGATAGATGCTAGTTAGTACTGACATTAAAATTAGGCTACTAACTTAATAAAAGTGTAGATTGAGTTGAGACGTTGTTGTGAATTAAACGATGCACCAAACTCTTGTAATTTCAATTCAGTATTTGCAGAGGAGATAACTGTGTGAACAGCTATTTTTTTCGTTTATGTGTGTCAGACTTGCGATAATGCTACATTACAAAATCAGTGTTTGTACAGGGAAAATGGTGCGAACGAGTGAGACAAGTGATGGATTATTTAATGTGATGAGAAGGATGGCAAGTGTGCTAACAGAGTAGAGCATTCAAGAGTTATGTTATGAGTCCGCATAGAGTCCGAGGGAGGATCGAGGAATGAGCTAGGTTTGACTCTTTCATCCGCTCATTCTCAAGGCCGAAGACCCTTTGTCGTGTTGTTAATCCGTCATCTAAGATGAGTAACGTCTGTCTCTATAGTGTCTTATCCCTAATGGACGTATAGTCTATTTTTAGTGACTTTAATGTGCAATTCGAGGTCTTTTGTGCTAGCTCTTGTCGTGTGATGATAACTTTGTCACATTGTGTTTTTTTGTTTTTTTTCGATGTATTTTTTTCGTGTTCGCGAGCTTTTATATTTAGATGTTTTGTCTACTTGAAACTTGTTGGTGTCCTGTAGGGTAAGGGGTGACCCTAGCTTTGCAATTTGTTGATGTTTAGGACTATCTAAACTTATTGATGGTAGACTTCATTGCTATATGAAATTTGACTATTTGTCATATTAGACCGTATGACTCAATGGATCTAATACGACTCTAGGTTACAGAATCCTGATTTGTTACGTCTGTGTTGGAAATTGCAAGCGTTCCTTAGAATGCTTGTTGTGAGTATGACTTAGACATATTTGCTCTCTTCTCTTAGATGTAAATAGATTCTAATGACGCATATATGATCGATTTATTATATTGACCCCGTAAGCTCATACTTGAGCTTTATAGTATAATGCATTTATACGAAAGTGTTTTACACTTTTTAAAAAATCTTCTTGACAGATTGTACTGTTGATGTCTGTTTGCTTACTTTGTTGTTGGTAAGTTATGGATTTGATTTGTCATGAATATCGTTGTTTGGTCGGATTGAGTGATATGCACCCTCTCAGTTTTCCGTTCAAATTTGCAATTTATGAGATGTGTCGTTGTTCTCATTTTGGCTATTGAATAATGCAAGGATTTGACTTGTCTTATGGTTCGCGTAACTCTTTATTATGATGTCCTTTTGTCTGGCAATGTTCTGAGTGTTCGAGGCTGTAATCGTGTCATGTGCTGTTGTGTCACGAAGTGCAAAAAAAACATAGATATTGGAAAGCAAGAGTCTAGGGGCTGCACAGAGGAAGAGAGGATTAATGTGAAAAAGGCAATAGATACTGTCGCAGCAAGCCGAGACACAAATCTTAGGCGAAGAGGTTGCTGCTTTGATTTATTGGCAGTCCCAAGCCAGAGGTGTAGACTTACATCATGGAGCAAGGTCGCTCACGACGCTCAGAGAATCAAGTTAGCTCTAGTATTTTGGGACAGCTGAACGAGAATGCAAGGTAAATAGTTTTAATTTGCAATTTGTTAATTATTTTAAATATGGAATAGTTGTTCGACCTCCATTTTTAACTCAATGTGGTCTTATTAGAGTGAGAATAGGGGGTTTATGCTTTCTTCAAGGGTCTTCAGACGGCCTCTAATTTTGAGACTGATCACATCATGTACTTACTTTCTCAGCTATCTGTTGGCTCTTTTTTTTTTTTTGCACTTCAGAAAAGTGTTCATCTCTTACATAATGCTGCTCTAGTGGGGTTAGAGCTCATCATTGTAATGGTTTGATAGTGAATAAATTATTGTGAACTAGTGAAAGGGATTTGGAGCAAGATGGGAAGGAAGAGAGATAGAGGACGGCAGATAATCACGGAAGTACGAGAAGGAGAGTACAGGAAGGAGACTGATTGCTAGATATGCAAGTATATGACGATTTGGCATGTGAGGGATTGTGAAGAAGGACACTGTGTAAATGCAATTGCGTTCGCACGATTGATTTGATTTGGGATGCCTCTATCTAATAGTTTTTTGTATATATGAATGTAGATCTTATTGTTACTAGGAAATGAGTATAGGTCGTTGTAATTATATGGCTAATGAAGGGGGTTAGATGAGGTACTTATCTGTAAATGAGACTACAATTTGGGCAGCCAAGGGAACTTGATATGAGACTGCAGTATTGGCTGTAATAATCTGGCGGTTAGCGGCTCAGAACTGTTTCTTGACTGAATGAACGAGCAGCTCGATAACGGACTGGTTCGTAGTGATTTGACTTCTTCATGACTTTAGATATTCTTAAGGAGTCTATATGTTTTTTTTTCTTCTTTTACAGATGTTGTTTTATATAAGTTCGTTAATATGCGCCTTGTGTGGTTGAGTATGCTTTTATCCCTTGGGTGTATCATACTGGCTTTCTACCAGTTCATATGTCATTGCTAGCATCGTGAATTATCGTTAAGTTTGACTATATTAAGACACATGAAGTTGCTGCTCAGGAGTGCAAAGAGCTCATTCTTTGAAGTGGGAACGTCTTCTCATTCATATACCCTGTGTGGTTCTTGGCAAGTCTATTCTGGACCTAATTCAAGGATATCCAGGTGGATTCAATATTGTTTTCTGTTTGGTCTTTAGTGTTTGTAATGTTCAGTCTAATCTAGAGAGAGTCATAATTCGATGAAGGTGAAATTTGTATATTTTGTCGCTATTTGTCACTTGTTGAATAGGATACTCTGAGTGTCTATCCAACTTCATCTCTCATTTCCGCCAGTTCTTCAACAACAATCAACTACGCAACAACAATCACTCATAGCGAACATAGCGATACCCATGTTTGTCAGTCCTTCCAACCACTCGACCCTTTGTAATACAAAACATATTAACTAGAACTACAGATAATTCTCAACACCATACCATGCTCCACATCATACTTACTACCAAACAACATACATTATTGATGCATGTTAAAACTAACATCATGTCAGTGTATCAGCATTCTTGACTGCAATAACCGTGGAGCACTTAACCGTAAGAGACGTCTCGTCTTTCTCATCGTCACTTGATTGTGTCAGAGTTCGCCTTATACTCTAACACCACAGAGAAGGGAGCTACTTATATAGTAGGTTTGACAAGTAACAAACCCAGCAGGTATTTGCGAGAGTCTTTTCGACACTAGCGCCTAAGAAACGGGTGCTTGCACTCGACGAAGTAGCAATAATCCCTGCAAACCTCACGGAGATCGCAATTCACTGCAAACTCTTCACTCTCGCAGGGGTTCGAGCATTTCACCCAGAAAGAAAAAACAATTAGTGGTTTGTGGTGGGGAACAGATAGTAATTACAACATTGCGCATCGTGTTGTGCTAATTTGCTCATTGGTCGAGTGATTAGTTGATACTATTAGGCGGGTTATGGATTGATGCACGTTAAGTGTAAGGATTGTATTCAGAGTGAGAGTACGGATTCATGTGTACGAGTGTAGGGAGGGGCTAGAATGTGGTTGTGGGGCTTGTCGGCGAATTTGCTCTTTTTGATGCACATTTTTGTTTATGTTTTGTAGTGTTGTTTTCTATCTTGCAATCAATGTTCAACAGAGATATTTTCTGCTCTTTTGTAATTGTTTTTAGATTAAATCAGATAAGTTTAAAGAGTCGTTGAGCTAATTGTGATTACATCGGGAACCATGGTGTCTCCACGCGCGCTTAAATGTTATCAGTCATATTTGGATTGTTGAGTTGTTTGTGACGGATGGATAAGGTACCATGAAGAATTATCTCGTTCTATCAGGTTTTTTGTAAAACTTCGAACTATATAGGGTATTTAACAATTAATTTTTGATTATCAAAGCTTGATCTTTTGTTGCGTTAGTTCTGAGCAGTAGTATATCATCTTAGTTACTTTATTTTTGGGGGGTCATTTTTGCATGAATTACATACTTGATAGAACATTTAGATATAGTTGTTATGTTTTTATAAACTATATTATTTGCAAAAATCAGTTAGATACATCAATATTCTAGCATGTGAAGATGAGCTATCACGCTAACTTTTGCTTTTTAGTTTAATATAATCAGTGTGATCAGCTGAACTGCGTATCATACGCTATATGGAGAAAGGTCGAGAGTTGTTGCAAGTTAAGTTTTAAAATCACTTCCGAAATTGCAAGTTAGAGTGTGAAGTCTATCTTTCGATATTCGTTGCTTCTCTCTATTGCTTTATCTGACGCTGTGGGTTAGTAGGTTAAGTTGCCAAAACTCGCTGTTTATTTAATGTGGTGCTTGTTTGTTCACTGAGGAATTGAAGTTGCATGTCACTGTCTTGCGAATCGTGCTTCTTCACACTATAATTTGACCGGAGTTATATTTTTTATATAGTTTGATTATTAACTTGCTAATATAATTTACTATTTCATCGGTGTGCTTATGATAATAGACGATGGTATGTTTCTAGAAGATTTAGGTTATGTGAGAGGTTATCTGATTAGACGCATATTTGTCTGAGGATATCAGCAAGGACAACAGGTTGACAACATTGCATCTCGTTACTCTGTAGATAAATTTGGACAAACGGCAGGTATAACGACATTAGGGGAGTTTTCGTCTGGAAATATTGAATTAACAACACATATTTTGCCTGAATATTTGCCAAAAATAGTTACATTATTACGATCAATATACGATTGC
The DNA here is from genome assembly GCA_008642245.1 of Bassia scoparia. Classification (NCBI taxonomy): domain Eukaryota; kingdom Viridiplantae; phylum Streptophyta; class Magnoliopsida; order Caryophyllales; family Amaranthaceae; genus Bassia; species Bassia scoparia. The sequence continues at coordinate 5,958 of SNQN01009563.1, forward strand.
GCCACAACAAACTAGAACTATTTGCTAGTATTCTGTTAACTATATCTATATCCCTGACTGGCTGTAAGTAGACTATTATAAACATGATTGCCTTAGTGTGGGTTTGTATACACGGTTAATATATTCTGTTGATGATTCGTAGAGATTTGGGCTGCGATGGATTTTCGACAATACAATTGAACATAGCAATCAACTGAGGCCGTATGTAGAGCCTGAGGATTGAAGCGCGCCTAGATGTCGACGCAGGGGGTCGCATTATTCACTCCTTGTTAAAACTATTCCTGCTAAGTCTTCCCTTGATTCAATTCTTTCCCGCGTCACACTGTAGGGGTTCCTATAATCCAAACCTTTGGTGCAACTACAGACATGGAGTCTTTCGCATTGCTTTATGCACATATATGTAGGAAAAACAGGTCCTTTAAGAATGGGTTCGTAGGCCATTTATCTCTCAAAAGAAGTGCGGGTGGATTCTTAGATCAACTCGGGTCGGGACCGACTTCCTTTACGTTTTATTTCGAGTATGAAATACTCAACTCCAGGACGGCATTGTCCTCTCAAATAGTTGGCATCGAGAAACGTCGAACCACTGCAATTTAACTTCTACAACAAACCGAGTCGTCTTAATTGTTCCATACTGGTGGGGTTTTCGGCGTATGGTGCATCCGCTTGTTCCCGTCGTCGATATGTCAGGCAGAGGGGTACCGGACCGGGTAGTTCAGCCGGTTGACTTGTTGACCCCTTCTTATTTCTCGTGTGTCAACAGGGTGATGAGGCGCACATTTTAAGGAAAGTTACAGGCATCTATGTTCCCACCCTTCCAAGTTCTTTTCTGCGACTTCACCTTGGCCAGCAATTCCAATAAAGTATTTACACGTTTAGTGATGCCGTGGTGGTGGACCAAATAATGGTTGCGTCTGAGGAATTGGTTAAACTGCGATTATTAGCTTCCTTAAGAACAACGCTGCATGTCTAGTTCGGGTTTTTAGATAATGGCAGAATAGAGTCTGCGAGGGTTACAAAATATAGGGATCGAACACTCTTAATCGTGCTGTACGAGAGCACTTGTCTGAGGTGACCCACTTGCTCGACGGTAACGCAAGAGAGGTAGATTTCTTCTGCTTTTTCTAGGCACATTACGTGCACTCATCAGTTGTGTCTAAACTTGCGACAAGACTAGGGGTTCGCGTGTCTTGAATTTAAAAAGAATTGGGTTCTATGGTAGCAATTGATGGGACCCTTTCTATAGTTGTAACCAATTTTAGACGTGAGCTTGATGGCATGCATGACCGGGGAAGAAGGACCTACGCAAGAGTTAGAGACTAGACTGTGACTCAATCGAGACTAGACACGCCTGGGCTGCTGGCTGCTAGCTCTAGCGGTGGCACTTACATGTTTTATAGACTACAAGGTAATGGGATGAGAATTTATGCACGCACTTTCGATCCTACTATGTATTAAAGTCGGCTATAGTCAGATGGAGATGCGAGGGCTCTGAAAGACTGCATGGACTTGTCGCCTTTTATGAAGGATCGGTAGATCTCGCTCAAATCTGATGATGTGCTTAGATAAGAAGATTTGGAGCCTAAAGGAGATGGTTGTCGAGGTCATGCTAAAGGAAAGGGAAGGTTGTTGTGGAAGATAGACCAAGTAAATTGGCGAGAATCAGCGGGTGAGGAGCCTAAAGGTGAGACAACGGACTTATCTGTCATGGTGTCGACTAAATAGAGGTTGACGCCAGAGAGCAACGTAGCAAGGAGGGAAGCATCGTAAAGGGGGTGATTGTGCTCCTTGGTACTTTTTCCTGATATTTTCATTCAATTTCTCATATCTCATTTATGTGTATATTTACATTGTTGGCTCTTTAGCTGTAGAATCACGCTGTAATAAAGATGATTGGCGTGCTTATGCTGCGGATGCGCGCCTTTTTAGACATCGTAAAATAGTGGAACGAGTGGGAAGTCTTGCTAAGTGCTATTTTGGCTACAAGACTTTTGATATTTAAGTTAGCTCAATGCAATTAACAATTACTCAAAGTAGTAATAAAATTACGAGATAGAGTTGCATACTTCTTATTATATCATTGTGGTAATTCACTTGGGTTTGGACGCATCTGTCTGAATGAAATAAAATGCGCTAATGGTGATAACATTATGCCGTTTGATCCTTCTTGGTCGGTCTAGTATGTCGAGTCGGTGTAAACTAGAAATCATTAGGTTGCTAGATCGTTTTACGCAATAGTTTGAGGGTCTTTTTGAGTCATACAATTGTAAAATGGAGTCGAGCCGGTTTGAACTTCGCTTTTCAAAAAAAAAAAAAGGAACAAAAGAATAAAAAAACAAAAAGAATACATTGATGAAAAAGTAATAAGTTGGATATGAAAATAAAAGGCGAAAGTGGGGCGAGCCCCCTAAGGGAGGCACAATTTCCCGATGTTCATACGGACCCATAAGGAATCAGGCCATTCTGTATTCTAAATGCATGGTGTTATTAGTTGTTGCTGAGACGTAGTGTATCCCCCGTAATTTATGGATAATATAATTAATTTCTTAAAATATATTATCTTCACCGTTAGAGCACATAATTGACTGCACTTTTTACATTTTTAGAGTATAAATTAGGCAAGGGAATGCTCAACCCCTAAGACGATTATGAAATGCATACACATGAGTAGGTTGATTCGACTGGAACGTCTTTTGGTCGCATGTGGCAAGCAGGGTAGGCACCACAATTGAGCTCGTAGACACAAAGGTCGTTCATGGTTCTCAAATCAACACTTCCTGCTGCTGACACCGTTGGTCTAGTGTCCGCGTCAAGCGCCATTGCACTTAATCGGATAGTGAAGAACACTCGAATGGATTAGAAATTGTAGTTGATTTTGGAAATGAGCCCTCAAACATCATTAGCTTCCCGAGTCACTCAGACTAGAGAAATTCCAACACCCCAGGTCTTGAATTCTTGATGAAGTGATCCATGGCATCCTTAAGAAGCACTATGTAGACCAGGTTATGTCCAAAGGAGAAGTAACTTCTTCAGACAACAATTTGCAAGAAACAATTAGCGAGAATGACACTAAACCAAAGCTAACGACCAATATGGTGGAGGTCAACACTTCTCACATAAACAAAGCAATGCAGAGGATCGATGATTCTCTTAAAAGCAAGACTATGGCGAAGGCACTTGTAATTCGCGACAAGCGCAAATACACTAGGATAGGCATGCCCTATGCCCAAGCCCTTGAGCACCACAAGGCGATTGGCTTCATTTCTCCAAAAGGCCCTACTCCTAATAATCCTCCTTTGGAGAAAAGGCCTCCTAAATGAAGGATAGACAAAGTTTGCAAGTTCCACAGAGGACATGGCCATGACACCAAAGAAAGCCATCCGTTGAAGGAGGCAATCCAGGACTTGATAGACAATGGCTGTCTCCCTTCTCTCAAAGGCCCCAAAAAACATGCCCAGTTGTCCTTGATAGAAGAAGATGAGGATTCCTTCGATCTTACCGCTTTCATTGCACCAATGAGACAGCCGTTTCCTCAATTAGTCATACCACATCTATTTCATCTCGTCAACGGCATATGGGATAGCGATGATGAAAACGTATACATAAACGGGGAAGTTCAAAATGCTTTCACCACTACCATCCAAGAAGAGAACGCAATTTTTGAAGCCCTCTTTGGCCCAACATCATGTGCAAGCATACTAAAAGAGGGTCGAACGATACTTCAATCAGCGAGTCAAATCACGAGGCATCAAAGAAGGTGATTTGGTTCTTAAAGCACTTCGCTAAACGGTCCTAAATCCTCGAGGCAAGTTTCGTCATAATTAGGCAGGTCCTTACATTGTTAAAAGATCTTACCAAAAGGGGCAGTTKAACTAATGGACACGAATGGTGATAATTTCTACAGCTTCACTAACTTAGACCGGCTCAAGAAATACTACGTCCAAGGCATGCACACGCACTACGTCTCAGCAACACAATAACACCATGCATCAGAATTACTGGCCTGATTCCTTATGGGATCCGTAGGCAGCCTCGCCTTAGGGCTCGTCCACAATAACAAGTGCCCTACTTGTTTTGGGATTAGCAAGTGAACAACAGTCAAGCGGTAATTGGACGAATTTTTCTTCAACATGCTCAAAGTAAACACAATGTATAAAAAGCAATGCAAGTTCGTAATTTATTACTACTTGTAATTAACATTGAGCAACTATAATACAAAAAGAAAACTTCAAACTCCAAGTTCACTTATTACATGCAAAAGCGGCTCGCAGGCCAATCACTTTATTAAGTCATTAATAAAACAAACATTAAACTAAACAAGAGTTGTGGAAAAAAGGAATCACTCCTTCCTCTCCTCTTCTTGCTCCTTG